>VUQK01026725.1:2895-16371 GCA_015106715.1 Bujurquina vittata
ATATACGCACAAAAACAAAACCTTACATTTATAAAGACTAAAAGATAAAAATATTTTACAAGCTCTTAAAACTGAGCTGATACTGCATTACTTAACATATTTGTCATATTCTGGATTGTAACACATTGAAGCGTTGCTGGTTGCTGGGTGCTGGTTGCGAAGCTCAGATAGAAAAGAGTTTGGCTGCTGTTGCTGCCATCCATGGTCTCCTTAAAAAGCTCAGATGATCATCTATTTCTGGTGCTGTGAGCTGTGCTGATGGACCTTCTGGGCTTTAGTCCTACAATGAGAATAGATGGAGTCACTTCTCTTGCTGTTTGCTTCTAAATCAGAACATTTGCTCTTTATTTTGTCTCTGAAAATCTCACCTTAAATGATCAACAGCGTCCATCACCCACTTCAGAGCTGGATCGGTGCACGCTTTCCCTTTCTTTGTGTGGAAACTACATTTTAAAAAAAACAATATTTATTTATTTATATATTTATTTATATATTTATTATTTATTTTTATATATATTTATATATATATTCATGCACCCACAGTAAACACTAATCTCAAGTAATTTCTAATCTTTAAAGCAGCTGTTAAAATCATTTTAATGATGCTCACATGATGGCATCAATGGGACACATCTCCTTGACAGTCTGGACTGAGTACCCCTTGATATCAGACTCTCGTAATCTGCCGGCCATATACCTTCGGCAGCAGTTACGATAAGCTGTGAAAAACAGGAAATACAATTTTATTAAATAATGAAGGCGCAAAACAGGAGCACACGTATCCATGTAGTGGAAATGCTTATGTGTAAGCTCATTATTACTTATTATTTTTTTTATAAGAAAGACATGTTTAAAAAGGAAATAAAAAAATGTAACAAATAAAGAAAACAGCAAGTACATACCGGCAGATGCGTGTGCGGTCAGACACACAGTGATGAGCGCGAGCACCATCACCACAGCTTTGCCTGACGCCATGTCTTTGTTTGTGTTGGTAGCAGTGACTCAGAGGATGAAGCTGTCTCGCCTGTCTTCAAGTTGAGTCAAAGGTGTAGTGGATGAGCAGCCTCATTTATACCTCAGCTCTGACCACATCAGACCGTGCTCTCAAACCCCCCCATCTTTTTCCCCGGTGGGGGGGTGGGGGGTGGGGGGCTGAATAGTATTTGCAGCGTAGGGACATTTATACTTTGTACTTTGTACTTTTATAAATTTATACTATTTATACTTTTCCATTCTTACTGAGTACTCAAAGCCCTCTAGAATACAACCAAATATGTGCACACATTTATTATTTGACATATCAATCAATCAAAACTTCAAGTGCAATGAAATGTCATTTTCAAAAAGTGTTTAACGGGCAAGCGGGTGGGGAAGGATTTCTTTTCTTTTTCCAGAAAAATTACTGGACTTAAAGCGTCAAAATTTTAATCCCAGTGCAGAAAAATGTTCTGTGTCGCTGTTACACTACAAGATATCACAAGCATCAATTACAACAAAGAAAATAAAGAGACATAAAACCAACAAAGAGGCTTAAGTTGAATTTTAAAATACACACAAATGCAGTTCTTCAGTTGGCACCTCGATTGTTGAGATGCTGTTTGTGTTTCTTACCTCAGGTGAGGAAGAGATTTTTTTTTCTTAATGCAGCAAAATTACTGAACTTAAAGGACCAAAATAAAGAAAATAACTGTCAGTGTTGTAAATATTGCCACACTCCAAAGTTCTGTCCAACCAACCAACCAAAAATAAACACATTTTAATTAAAAGGCTATTTAAAAATATAAGAGTACTTGTCAAATGAGTTTCTATAAAGTAAATTATCATCTAACTGCTTGTAGTTGAAGCTAAAAAAAAGACAAATATTGGGTCACACGTGTGACCTGTGTTAAGAAACACATGCTACATGGAAAGTTTTATAAGGTGTGGCTCCTCTTTGAGACTCTCAGCGTACTCTTCAAACATAAAAGACATAAAAATAACAGTATGTGACATTTAGAAGCATGTGGGGCAAAGTGTCTAAAAAGAATGCAAGAGTCACTGAAGACCTCCGTGCTCTGGCTTCATGTGGGCCGCTACAAGTGGGTTGCTTTGAGGTTGTTCAGTAGTTCTTTTCTAGGTCAGTAGGAACCCAAGACCCATGCAACAAAGGAAAAACCTGTGCATTTGGAGCACTGAAATAGGTCACAATGCACTTATTGTAAGTCTAATTGCTTATCATGAACTTTCCACCAAAACCACATCACGTCTTACACATTTCTGATTTCCTGCAGTGTGCAATCTAATCTTACATCTAGTCTAACATCATCCAAACTGTATGTAGATATATAAATGCTTTTAATTTAATTATGATTAAAAGATTTATTTATGTCTATTGTCTTCACATATTTGTGCCTTTGTCGTGCTTGTAGTTCTTGCCTTAAATCATACTCTGAAAAAAAATTATTTGAAGAAACGTTTCAGATTATTCAAGAACAATTCAATTCAACAAAACTCTACGAACGAGTTTGTAGAGTCTTGTTTCTACTATAAGTGTATCTCATGTTCTCTAAGATGAAAGCCTGATCCTTTGTTCATCTTCAGCTGTGAGGAAACTCTCCACTCGAAAACAGGGAGAAGAAAATGAGATGATATGAAATCAAATGAGATAAGATAAGATAAGACCTGATCAGATCAGATCAGATCAGGTTCAATCAGAGATCAGAGGTCAGATCAGGTCAGATCAGATCTGATCAGATCAGATCAGATCAGGTCAGATCAGGTTCGATCAGAGGTCAGATCAGATCAGATCAGATCAGGTCAGATCAGGTTCGATCAGAGATCAGAGGTCAGATCAGATCAGGTCAGATCAGGTCAGATCAGGTTCGATCAGAGGTTAGATCAGGTCAGATAAGCAGCTCGATTAAAAAGTAAATTCAAAAAAGTGAAGATCTCAATGAATCAAAAATATAAATATGATGAAATCTAAAATGAAGGCAGGGATTGTGGTATGAGCTTAAACAGATGTTAGAAGCTGCATGGTCCATCAGTCATGTGAAATGTTATGAAATTCCTTTAGGATCCCGTAATAGGAGCTTGCTTTACAGAATGGGTTTACTTGTACCTCAGTTTACACAGAGCCGTGACAGACTTAGTCAAAGGAGATATTTTGATCTGTCATTGGAGAAGATCACGTGTTACTGATTACATTAACAGTGTCTGTTTTCTATTCAAGTTCCCCAGTAAGACATGACTGTATATGAAGGGATCAGACTGCCGTATTATAACGAGAGTGTGGGGAATATTCAGCTGCAAGGTCAACAGCTAAGTTGAAAAACAGCTTGCGGTTATACTTACAGTCAAAAGGTCTCATGATGTTATCTGTATGGCAATGAGGTCAGCAGGATGTTTAGTTATGAGGGTTAGGGTACATCGTTATGTTAATTAGACTTAACTACGTTACAGCGGTGGGCTATCAGATTGTAAAGTAGCAATATTACTGCAGAAGGATTACGACGTAATTTCTCCTGTTTAGTTTTTACTAAGTAAGATTAGTTGCATCATAATAAAGTATCAACAGTCAAAGTAAGTGATTAATTATGGATCAGTTTTGATTATTTTTTTGGTACTATTGGATTATTATTACTCATGAATTACTGTGACTCTTGCATTGAATAGTGGTGGAGTTAAAGCAAGTTTATCCACGTTATGTACAGTACTGTGCAAAAGTCTTGATTCGTCTTTCTTTTTATCTTGCTAGAAAAATGGGAAACAGGTGCAGTGACTTATTGAAACATGCAAACATACATGGAAATACAGCATTCAAGGCAAAAACAGCTTGCAAATTCTAGCTTGAAAGTCAATATTTGCCATCCATCCATCCATCCATCCATCCATCCTCTTCCACTTATCCTGTTCTCTCATGGGGGTAGCAGCCTGAGCAGGTAGCCCAGACCTCACTCTCCCCCAGCCACCTCCTCCAGCTCATCCAAGGGGACCCCAAGGCATTCCCAGGCCAGCTGAGAAATCTCTCTCTAGCGTATCGTGGGTCTGTCTCGGGGTCTCCTCCAGGTAGGACAAGCCTGGAACACCTCGCCCAAGAGGCATCCTAGTCAGATGACTGAACCACCTCAACTGGCTCCTTTCAATGTGGAGGAGCAGCAGCTCTGACCCCTCCAGAATGGCTGCACTCCTCACCCTCTCCCTAAGGAGGAGGCCAGCCACCCTTCAGAGGAAGCTCATTTCCACCACTTGTATCTGTGACCTTGTTCTTTCGGTCACTATCTTCAGCTCGTGCCCATAGGTGAGGGTAGGGACGTGGACTGATGGGTGAATCGACAGCTTTGCTTTCATGCTTTGCTCTCTTTTTACCACGACAGACCGGTGCAGCGTCACACACTTAGAGGTGCTAATTCTCATGCCAGCCACCTCACACTTAGCTGCAAACCGTTCTAGGTAAACTGTTCCCTTCATTGTTCTTCCATAAGGGTTGTTTGAATTGCTCTTTTTCTGGCCACTCACCCAGGACCAATTTGCCTTGTGAGACCCAACCAGGGGGCAAAAGCCCCCCCACACAACAGATCACCTAAGATCCCTGGGAGACACAAACTCCTCCACCACGATAAAGGGGAGATTGACTTTAAGCAGTCTTCAGAAATAGTTCTCCAGGCTCCTTGAAGGACATTCAGAGCTCTTTGGATGTTGACCGCCTTCAAATCCCATTTTCTCTGAGAATGGTCCCACACTGCTTCAACAATGTCCGGGCTCTGGGGAGGCCAATCTATGATTGATAGCTCTCCACTGGTATTTATTTTTTACCCAGGTATGCTTTTACTGCACTGGCAGTGTATCCTCACTGTCATGATGATGGCCCCCCCCGAGTGCTCCTGGTTGGCCAGCCTTTTGTTTGTGCTGTTTTCATAGTTTGGCCTGTTGTGTGTGTGTATGTTTGTGGGAGTGTCTTACCTGCGTGCAGTCTTCCCTGGTGACTCCACCCACTGGTCAGTGTGTGTGTGTGTGTGTGTGTGTGTGTGTGAAGCCCACAGACAACCAGCAGCCTCCAGACACCCACAGATCACGCTCTGCTCTTTGTGGTTTTATTTCCTCTGTAAATAAATTCTGAAAAACTATTTTCCAGCGTCCTGTGAGTGAGTCCTTTCGGGTCGTAATTTCAAGGGCTCTTGGGTTTCCATCTGGCAGAAATGATGTGGATTCAAGCCTTTATAAAACTCAATTAGAAACAAAGTTTCCAAAAAAAATAAAAATCACTGGAGAAGAGCAGCATTCAGTGGGGGCCGTTTATTAAACATGAAGGTTTAACAAAACACAAAAACCGCAAAGAAAAGCTCCCCCAGGCACATGCAGGTAAAAAAAAAACCCAACACAGAGACAAGGACAAAGACACAGACAGTAAGAAAGATAAAACGACGACACAAATTCAGAGAAAAGGACAAAACAGAGCAAAAAGAAAGAAGAAGAAAGAGAGAGAAAGAGGCAGGGAGAGACAGTAAGTGACCGGGGTTCCAATATTCTCCTTATATTGGAGAAAAACCAGGTCCTCCCCTCTCTTGATCTCGTACCTCTGTTCCTTTTTGAAAAATGATCATCAAACTGTGTGACTTCCTGCTGCGACCTAATGCTCTTAGGCCACAGCATTCGTACAGTCGTCTGACAGAGCTCATCAAAAATGTGGTCTTCTCTGAACATGAGACATTTCTATACCGTCACAATCAAACACAACTTTCATAATTAAATGTCTAACCGCCATTAAACTTTTTATTATCCCCGTCATGAGTAATCTATTGAGTCACATTTCAAAAGGTATACATGCATAAATTGAGATATGGTATAATATATTATGATACAGAGATAGATAAGGCACAATATAAATGTAAATATAGCAGGCCCCAGCCCTGAACTGCTACCTCAGGTATACAGTATAGTAATAATGAAGGATACTATATATTAATATTATAATAGTAATGAAAAATCCCCAACAATCCTCCGCGAATTATGAAGGACATTATCCGGATGGGATTACATGCTGGATCAAAATCTGATCATAATTTCATCAATTTTGATGCGATTCCTAAAACCCCGGTCAGAAACGCAGCCCAACCCATCACGGCCTCCGCTGTGTTTGACACACAGATACACACTATAGACGCTCTCCTGATCTCATCGGTACAGATCAACGATGATTTGAGCCAAAAATTTTTTAATCAAATTTGGATTCATCAGTCCCCGGGTCCTGTTATCACTGACTTTCAGCCCTTTTTGGTTTGTAATTTGACATTCGTCGGCCTTTTCTCCCAGTTTCTCTTGCTTGAGAATGATGTTTACAGTCAGTGTGTGAAACAGCAGACTTTTGGTTCAAAAGAAAAACTGCTTCAGAAAGAAGGACTGAAGTACTATTGGCTCCTTGGAGGGAGAAAAATAAAGAATTGCATAAAGACTTTTCACGGCGTTGTAATTCTGTCTAATAAGCAAACTGAATAAGAAACTTCAAACAAAAACACAGAAACAAATCATTTGGGGGAAATAAAGTTAAAACGCAAAGGAAATACAGTAATACATCACACATACTGTACGTCACAGCACTAAAGAGGAGAGTTTAGTGAAGGCATAATGTTTTACAAAAGCTTGCAAAATAAAATAAAATAGAGCGGTCAGGTGCCGTATTGGCTACATGAATAAATGTTTTAAGACAGGTTACGTAACAAGCACATACTTTTACTCCTGAAAGTACTGCTTGATTGCCCACAGAGGGGTTTTTGTTGGTAAAAAGAACGATGCGTCACACTTCCCGTTCGACCCAGATATCGTTTTCCAGCCAGGTCCCTGACCTCTGCTGGGACATTTCCCTTCCATTTGAAACAGTATTTAAACTTCACAGCCACAGCCAAACTTTACTCACAATTACTGAGACTCCTGATCAGAGAACCAACTCACGGCTGACTTACTGAGGATGGCAAAGCTCGCCGCGTGCGTCGCCGTAATGCTGGTGCTGCTGCTGGTGGCGCAGAGTGAAAGCAGTGAGTATGACTTCAGAAATGTTTCACTCACACACAATGATATTGCCTTTATCCAATATTATTGGTTCATGAAGTTATTTTCTAGATTTTTTTTTTTGTTATGAAAGTGGGTCACACAAAATGCTGTTTTCATTGAAATGTTTCTTTTCTTTAAAGGTCCGAGGAAATATTGCTGCACGCAGTACCAAGAAACTCCTGTCCCAGTTAAAAGACTAAAAAGTTACACAGTCCAAGACGATAACTGCAAAATCAGGGCAATAATGTAAGGAAAATAACTGCAGCTAAAACATGTACTCGACGCCAGCGCTGCTGCAGCACTAACGTCTGAACTTTTTCTCTCATCAGTTTCAGGACTGTGAAAAACAGACAGATCTGCGCCAATCCTGATGAGCAGTGGGTCCAGGAGGCCATAAAGCCAGTGCCAAAGTAAGATCACTTCCTTTCCCCGTCTGCATCTATAGTCAAACACTAGAAGACTCAAGATTTGTCTTGTGTGACTGATTTCTAACCTTTTCTTTTTTTTGTCTATTTAAATAGAAGACTTTGAGGAGGATCAGCACTCACGGCGGTCGCCTCAGCGCATCTCGAGGCACAAAATGAATTCAATATGTTATTTTGAAGTGAAATAATATGTATTTATTTTTTTTTGTCATGATTTAAGCTCAATACAGTATTTTTTTTATACATTAACCCTTGCATACGGTGCATTTATTGACCTTGTGAAAAACCCTGCTATTCTGCATTTCCATGAACAAACATTAGCAGTGAAGCCGACCGACAGCACGAGCACGCGCTAAAAGTAAGAAAAGTATTTCTCAGGCAGAAGGGAGGACCAGGAAAGCTTTGAAAAGCACTTCAGGACAGTACTGGAGTTACTATACACCAGAATTTCACTTTATAAGGCAAACTGTCACAGTTTAAAAACATCATTTCATAATCAGTCAAACTGAAAATGCATGAACGTATGGATTACTGAACGGGCCTCCTATGTAAAGGCCCAGGGACCCAAAGGGTCAGAGGTCACTGGGCCACAATTTGAAGAGACTGTGCAATTTCTTCATAGTACTAAAACTGACTTAAAACAACTACAGAGATTTTTAAAAAGTACAAAGAGACTGAAAGCAATGGGTAAGAGGCAAAAAATATCACAAATATTAATTATGAGAAAAAAGGAAAAAAAAACAACCAGAGTGATAAATCAAAGCGAGACAATTCAATTCAATTTTATTTATTTAGAACCAAATCACAGTAGTCGCCTCAAAGCGCTTTCTATTGTAGGTAAAGACAGTACAATAAAACGGAGAAAAATCCAACAATCAAACAACAACCTTTGAACAAGCACTTGGCAAGAGTGGGAAGGAAAAACTCCCTTTTAACAGGAAAAAACCTCCGGCAGAGTCATCTGCTGTGACCAGCTGGGGGGGGGGGGAGGGATAGAGGCGATATGCTGTGGAAGAGAGTCACAGATTAATAATTAATGATTAAATGCAGACTGGGGTGAAAACAGAGTGAAAAGAGGTGAATGAAAAATAAACACTCAGTGCATCATGGGAAACCCCCCCAGCAGCCTAGGGCTATTGCAGCAAAACTAAGGGAGGGGGTCAGGGTCACCTGATCCAGCCCTAACTATAAACTTGATCAAAAAGGAAAGTTTTAAGCCTAATCCTAAAAATAGAGAGCGTGTCTACTGCTTAAGGGAAGCCCGATAATGTAAATAAAACTGGTCCTAGCACAGAAACCCTGTGGAGCTCCATAATTAACCTTAGTGTGTGACAAAGACAACCCATTACATGAGCAAACAGGAGTCTATTAGATAAATATGATTCAAACCACAGTAGCACAATAACCTAAATACCTATGGCATGCCATAGATTTGGCCACAAAGAGATTCAAGATGAGTAGTAAAGAAAAAAGAATACCAAATGTCCTTAGAAACTGTATAAAGTTCAAGCAAAATGCAAAATGACTAACAAGAGATGTAAGACACAGACATGTGTCACCTGTGTAGGAGTGAGGAGTGTTTTCCATTCCTGGGGCCACAGCCGTGTGTTTGTTGGGCAGGCACTCAAACCAAAAAGCAAGTAAAATAACCTTTTACCTGCTTAAATGCTTACCGATCGGTGTATTCACAACAGCACCCAGATGTCCTCCAGATTCGGAACTCTATAATTAACCTTAGCGTGTGAAGAAGACTCCCCATTTACATGAACAAATTGGAGTCTTTTAGATAAAGGATTCAAACCACTGCAGTGCAGTAATAATAACTATAGCATGCTCTAATGTGTGTAATAAAATGTTTTGGTCAACAGGATCAAAAGCTGCACAGGACTAGCACAGAGATTAGTCCACTGTCATTTTTCTTATCTTGACTAATGCTGTTTCAGTACTGTGATGAATTCTGACTCTGCAGATGAACATCAACATATTACATCATTTTACAGCTTAATTATGTCACAAACTGAAAATGCTAAATTTAAACTATTTTAAATGTGTTGATTTGCATGTTTAAACACAACCACCACATTTATTTGCTGCACCATCATCACAAATGGAAAGTTTTTGGGTGATTTCCGCATATTTTTCCGAGTCCAGGATGACATTTTTGATATGGAAAAAACACAAACTTTTATTGCCATCAGATGGACATTGGTCCACGAAAGCTCCATCAATAAAAAAAACAACTTTACTTGCTTGAAAAATTAAGAAACAGACAACTACATGGAACAGATATAAAATTATGGCAAATTACAAAACAGCAGCACAGGATGAGTCTCAAGCATTCTCCCACTCCGTCTGACTGACTGACAGAGTGGGTTTACTGGTTTCAGTTTATTTTTATTAACCTATCTTAATGTTATAATAAGATAATACAGATATAGTAAGACTTTTAGAATAAATATTACAATGCAAACACACATTGTGGAGGTTGATGGACTGACAATCATGTAAACATCCCAGCTGTTATAGGGCGAGAGGCGGGTACACCTGTTGCAGGGCCAACACAGAGAGACAGACAACCATCCACACTCACATTCACACCTATGGGCAGTTTAGAGTGACCAATTAACCTAACCACACTAACTGCATGTCTTTGGACTGTGGGGAGGAAGTCAGAGTACCCGGAGAGAACCCACGCAGACACGGGGAGAACGCCAGAACTACAGACACTACAAAAACACTAATTAATGTGTTACATTTGTGTCTTTGTACACAATGTTGGACTACGAGGGTGCAAACAGCAGAAAATCAGAAATGTGTAACTAAGGTATGATGTAATTTCAGTGGGTAGTTGATGATCATCAGGCCTGTTAGATACACCTTCAGTGATTTCTGAAATACTCTGTACCAATACTGCTAATACTACAGATACCACAAATACTAATGCAAATGAATTAGCTGATAAAGTGTTTTGTCAAATGTTTAATTTAATATACAATATTTTCAGTGATAGAAGCAAACAGGAGAACGCTGTCACAGCCATTTTCATCACAACAAAGAAAGTGATAAAATGACTGTCATAGAAAGCGTCACAGAGGAACACATTATTACATCTCTCAGGTCGCGCTGCTGGTTGTGAACAAGTCTTTATATTTTCTGGCTTTTGATGCAACGCCTAAAATGTGTGATGCACTATTTGTCTTTTCAATTGGCCCATAATTGTAATTAGCTGTTTACATTTGGCACACTGAGCAGTGTTTCAATATGTCAAAATTACCTGAATGCTGTCCTCACGTGCACACTTGCAGTTCCTGTTTTTTTACTTCAGTTTTTCTTTTTTCCCACTACAATTCAGAGGGAAGTATTGTTGGAGTATTATTGTTTTGTGTATTTTTTTGTGTGTTCTTTTTTAACCACATTTTTTGTGTGATGGGTTTAATCCCTTAATCTACTTATAGTAGATAATATAATATAATATAAACGTAGGAAATTTTGTTGTTTAAGTGTTGTATAAATGACCTTAGATTCCATAATCAGTAGAAATGTTTGCAAACATTCCCATGTGTAGTTGTAGCCCCGCCCACCTGTTCCACCTGTTCCTCTGCTGGGTTTCTGTGATGATGCAACTCTTCCTCTGATGCAGTTTAAATGAGGCCGCTGTGATCTGCAGAGCAGCACAAGCTCTCTGACTCCACCTGAGAAGACGAGACAGCTTCATCATCAGGATCACTGCTGCACACACAAACCAAGACATGGTGTCAGTCAAAGTTGTGGTGACGGCGATCGCACTTCTCACTCTTTGTCTGACTGCAAACACATCAGCAGGTTTGTACTTGTTGCCTTCTTGTCTCTTTTTTCCTTTATCTGTTTCTTGTTTAATTACATTGTATCGTTATTTTACTCCTCTGTTATCTAATAAAATCGTCTCTTCTCTTCTTTCACAGCGCGTTTCTGCTGTCGCAGGTATATGACCGGCAGGTTACCAGGTTCACTGCTCATGGGCTACTCAGTCCAGACTGATACAGAGCTGTGTCCCATCAGTGCCATCATGTGAGCATCATTGAAATTATTTTAACACCTGATTCAAAGATTAGAAAATACTTACTGTGAGTGTATAAATATAAACTCATTGCTTTTCCTTTTAATGCAGTTTCCACACAAAGAAGGGGAAAGCATGCGCCAATCCAGCCCTGAAGTGGGTGATGGACGCTGTTGATCGTATACGGTGAGAATTTCAGAGACAAAATAAAGAGCAAATGTTCTGATTTGGAAGCAAACAGCAAGAGAAGTGACTCCGTCTATTCTCATTGTAGGACCAAAGCCCAGCAGGTCCATCAGCACAGCTCACAGCTGCAGTAACAGAGGATCATCTGAGCTCTTTAAGGAGACCGTGGATGGCAACTACAGCAACTAAACCCTGTCCTATGAGAGCTTTGCAACCAGCAACATTTCAATGTTTTCAGTGGCCCGCTGTAAATGGCAAACGTGTTGTTAAACAATGCAGACATCGGCTCAGTTTTAAGAGCTTTGCATAGTATTTAATTTATTTATTCTTTGGAAATGTAAGATTTTGGTTTTGTGCATGTATAAAGTTGTACTTAAAAAAAGCACGACTTATTCCATTCATGGTTTTGATGGTTTCATAACATTTAAATAAACAGAGCGCCTGTTGCAGGTCTAAAACCACTTCTTTCTTGTGCGCTGTTAAATTCCGAACACGTGATAAGACATTCCTGCTTTTATCTCCTTTCCTTGTTTATCTTCTCACGGTGAAAAATTCCCGCCACGGACGCTTTCACCATGAAATATTTTCTGGCAGTTCTGCGCCGCACGATGAAAGCAGTCGAACATTAACAGATGAAAGTCCCGCGGCATCGTCAGGAGGAAGTTATGGGAGCATTCATTCAAAGCATGCTGCAGAACAGGTATGCAATCTCCGGTGACAGCTGACATCAAGCCGATGATGCTTTTTGATCAGTCTGATAAGCAAACAGACTAAACTATCAGTTCAGTCTGTTGGCTGCAAAAGTAGTGTGACCTTTGACCCCATTTAAAGCCTCATACCACGATCCCTGCATTCATTTTATAGAATTAAGCTCCTTGTTGCATCCTATCAGATTTTGATTCTCTGAGGTCTTCACTTCGTTTTGTATTTCCAACTTAATTGGCTGCGCTAACACAGTAACGTCCCAACTTTTGGGATAAGTAAAGTATTTCTCATCTTTATCACAGTGTACGCTACCGGATCCTGGATACAGTGATTTACATATTCAAAAAAGATTTGACTGCACCATCATCAGAAATGGAAAGATTACACGTGTTTTCCATGGTCCAGGATGATATTATTGATATGGAAAAATTACAAAATTTTATGGACTTTGGTCCATCAAATTTCCACCAATTCAAAAGAAACCTCTCCTTGCTTGGACCCAACAGCCAGCCTAGCAGCTCATCCGTCTGCGAGAGCGGTGTCATTTTTTTTATAATTTAATAACATTTTTTTTTTACACCTGGATTTAGTGTTTAGTTTTGTTTTGCTCGCTATAATGAACTGCAGCAGGGAGCGTCTGTGGGCATTAAAGGCATTTGTTTTTTCAGTAGTTAAAAAAATGTAATGTGTTAACGATGAAAAGATTTTTAAACAGATAAAATAAAAATACAGAAACTTGTTATGCATTTTGTGATTTTTGCTTGTAACAAAGTGCCGAAGGATGCAATTTAAACTTGGTTCAGACACAACACTGGTTCCTACGCTGAGTTAGGCGCAGTCATCGGTCAGTGTTAAATGGCTTAAACTAATTAAGCAAACATCAGGTACGAGGACTGGACTGAAAGTGAGAGGAGGAGCAGACTGTGCCCAAAGAAAAACTCTGACAGACCTGCAGACAGCCTGGAGAACTGTTGCTCAAGAGCACCTTAAAACACTGACGGACTTTGGAAGACAAAAATAAACCAATGAGTGTTGGCTGAAGACTTTTGCACAGTGCAGTAATAATAATAATAAGAAGAATGGCTGGAGTCTCTCTGT
>VUQK01026726.1:5635-18161 GCA_015106715.1 Bujurquina vittata
TGTCGTTTTCCCCTTAAAATATCAAACCGGTTTTTAATCACACTCCTCCGGCATTTTTAAACTCAAGTTCGGTTCAACTCAGAATTCTCTTATCTTGGGAAATTACAAGATGCAAAGTAGAAACAGGAGAAAACAAAGGGTCTAATTTCACAATAAAAACAGCAGCTGGGGCTAAGTGCACGGTGATCCTTGTACAGTAAATTCTCTGACAAATAAGCTAAGACCATTTTTTCCCCCCTTCTGCTTTTTAAAAATGTAATTAAAATTAAGCTTGATGATTGGAACACACCTTAGCAGAAGCATGAGACTCATTTAATAAAGATTACCAACCAATTTGCCGACATCAATTACTCAAGCATCACCAGCTCCTGTGCATGGAACGGTGTTCCGTTTTATGCTTTCATAAACTTGCACCTAATCTATGCAAAAGCCTGCAGCCTAAACTGTGAAGGAAAACTTGATGCAGATGGACAAAGAGAAAATCGTCGAGGGCACCGATGATTGAATTGTGTGCGGGAAAGCAGACGGGACAAACTAAGATTGGATTTAAACACTATTATTCAGGCAATTTCATGGCTGCTTAACTCCTAGTGACTAAGGTGGGAAAAAGGCACCCCATTTAAAAACAATAAATCACCGTGTAGAAATTACCGCCACCTTTCGGAGTGACACTTTTATGGAATTTCTGACATAAAAAGAAAAGCTGCTGAAATTAACCCAGATCACAGTGTAAGTCAGAGGAAATCGCAGCAGGCAAAAGAACAAAGCTGTAATCTGCAATAAAGGGTGAAGGAAACAAAACAAAAAAAACAACACTTCATTTCATTTTCAATAACAAATCCAATTCCAGCTATGCAGGGGAGCGCTCGCTCGTCGTTCCCATTTGAAATTGATTTGGGAGTTCATTTCATTTCAGGCCTACAGTGAGCCTCCCGACTGTGAAAATGAGTCAATCTACAAGATCCATCTCATGAAAGAAATAAATTGGGTGTTTAAAATGGAGGAAAGAGGCAAGGTGGAGTGTTCAATCCATCCAACAATCTCCCAGTGGAGCAGAAGGAGCACCACCATGGTGCCGGGAGCATGAGTGAATTCTGCAGAGAAATAAAACAAAAGCAAAAAACACTGCTTATTATGTATCACAGTGCAGTGGTGCTATAGAAAACAATGACAGCTGGAATGTTGGAGAGGTGTTTGTATTGTACACAACATCAAGATGGGAGCTATCCCCTCTCTGGTTTCCCATAATACTGCTCATGGAGAAGAGGAGGTAGGGGAAAAAAAAAAACAGCTGCAATAACAATTTCTGGCCAAAAATTAAATAAATATTCATGACTCGAAAGCCTCAGAAGAAGAGGATCATATCCACCTGAAAGGAGCTTAGATGATTAGATGCAATGACACATTTAAAAGCAGAATAACCACTTGCATCATCACAGCACCAAAAAAGTGCCCCCCCCCCACACTTCCCGCCTTTGATAATGGCGCTCAGTTAAGCAAAGATAGATGATTTAGCGAAACAAATCAAAGACAGACATTTTAGCTGTTTCTGCTTGAGTAAAATGTCAGTGTTAAGCCCTGCACGCTGTGATTGGCTTGCTGTTCCACAAACACTTCAAACACTTTGAATGCTAACACGTCTTCACGGGGTGTCTGATATTGTTAGTCCAGAGATTACAGCCCTGTCAGAGCTATGGAGACACAACACAGCTGCACTTCCCACTGTGGCTGCTTTAATGTGCCACTATGGAAACCTCATTTGCAAATAGGCACTCTGCATTCACATATTTATCATCTGAGGACCACTATGGTGTGACATATGCATAAAATAAAAATAAAAAAAGGGGGGGGGGGAAATCAGTTTAGCTTATCCTGCCAGGGAAAAAAAAGCAGCTGCTGGATAATGTGAGGTTACAACTGTGATCAAAAACAGCATGCCCGCCATTAAATTTGTTCAAAATTACAACCACAGGTTCTTGTTTCAGTCTTGAAGGCTTTAACACCAATCAGCAGTATTTAATGACAGTGAAGTGAGCGCCACACGGGATGTTTACCAATCAGTGCCGGCTTCCCCCAAAGCATGCACAGGCTGTAATGAAAGTATGCCATAAGTCTTTCTTCACAGAACACATGAACGCCGCTAAGCTTTCCTGCGAGCACACCCAAATTAAAATGTGCAGTTCATCGGCTGCAGCGTGAAGGCTGACGTTTTCTCTCGAGCTGCCAATTAGACAACAGCCTACTGTGCCGGCTGCCATCAGCTCCAAAAACTCAGCATATGCATGCATGCGTGTATTTATTATAGTGAAGCACTGCTTCCACTGTAAGCCGCAGGTACGGAAAGGTCATTTTCACGCTCCAAAATGAGGTTTGAACTTTAATGTAAAGAGTTATAAGGCAAAGTAGATGCTGTGCATTTCACAGCATTCGCTTGTTTCGTCCTTTACTTTGAAAACAAGCAAACAAACAACAAAAAAATGAAGCCAGCTTTTAATTCCAGCTTATTTTCCCAGTGTTAAGCTACAAGGACTGTAATTCCAACTGCAGCACATACGCATATGAGCCAGTAAAACCTAATTATTTTCATTCTGCAGATAAGAATGTCTGTGATAAAACTGCAGCACACTTAACCCAAGAATAAGTTAATCTACTCTAATCTTTCTCTGCTGCTTTTAACGGGATCATTCACGCCGATCTTACAATAGGTTTGCATTCATTTCCAGCACATTCATTAACAGTTTTTACACTGCAGTCAAAGTGGAGCCATTTTCACACACGAGCTCTCAATGTCAGGAGGGTCGAGTCGGTGCACTGCCCTTTATCACATATAGCACACAGCAGGGGATCGTCTCCTTCAGTACAGGAAATTCTCAGCTTGGATTAAGTGAGGGTGACACACACATCGGCCGCTCTCTTGCTGTGAATTCACTGGACAACCACCTGCGTTTTTTACAGGTTAAAGAGCCTTTAATGGTGCCTCGCACGCAGCTGCAGCAGATAACGTCACGGGTCCAGATCATGCAGACAAACAGCTTGAAAGTTGAGCATAAATTGCATTTTACAGCTTACTTTAGTGGATCCAGCCTGGTGGGTTTTAATTTCTCAAGGGGGGGGTCAATCTCACGGGTCAGAAGATTTTTAAGGCAAGAAAAGATTAGATGGGACTGAAAAGGATATGAAGTACAAGCATCTGAGAAGAAAACTGTTTTCCCTTGAAGTGGGTGCCCGATGAGGGTGACAACCACTGCTCAGCTGTAAAGGATTATGAGCAAAAGAGGATTCAAAATGGGGGCTTGTCTATTTAATTTGAAACCAGATTTAAAAAGGGGATTTAAAACCACCCCATCACCTTTTACAAATCAAGAATTCTCCTAACTGTACACTGCTTCAAGAAGCCATTTCCTGTGAAAGGCACTGCACTCAACCAATTAGATTCAGCGGTATAAAATAAAGATACAAAGTGAAAATAAATACAAGGCTGTTCGCATGACAACAAGGAAATGGCAGCTCTGTGCTGTGAGGTAAGGCATGGCAGAGAGATAATTAGCAGTCTGACCTTAAGCACTTAATCACCCTGAACCTGCAGACAGGATGCTGTTTTTTCCCCCTCAGCCCTGACAGCAAGTGGCAGCAGAAGTAGAAGCAGCTCAGAAAATACCATCAGCCACTTTCCACAAGCAGCTTTGACCAAAGCCATCATGCAGTGCCTGAATATGCTTTGACCTTTTAGCATTTCCACGGCTTGCTTTTTGCGATGGGACTGATTGAAATAAGCTTGTTTGCGTGTCTCTTTAAAAAAGAAGAAGAAGACGAAGAAGAAAAAAGTGCACACTGACTGTGATATATGGTGCTGCTAAAACCATTTTGATACGTTTAACATGGTCAGGCTTCAGTGTTTTCTTGGTTGAAAGGGGTTTGACACATTAAACATGCTGCTCAACTGTTATGGCACCGAGTGAAACTGGCACACTTTCACAGGAAACAACTAATCCCGATTTCCTCCTTCCATGCAGGGGACGTGCTTGGAAAGAAAGAGCTCGGGGTGAGGGGCAATCATAAACGCTCAATCACCACTACGCCTGATTTATTACGTGTGTGTGTGTGTGTGTGTGTGTGTGTGTGTGTGGCTTAAGGAAGGAGATTTCATTAATATTAGCATAAAAATAATCTGGAGGGATAAACCATTTTTAATCACCCTGTGGTATGTAGATGTATACATACATATGGTCTTTCATAACCTTTTTCCACCCACATACAATCCCACTCGATGCTTTCTGCCACTTTAAACGGGCTAATCTTTTTCCCGTGGTCACACTTGAAGCCATTTCCCCCAGATTAGAGCAGAGACCTCATTGTTTTGGAGCACTTTGAGTTAATCACTAATTTATGGGCAAAACAAGCCCCAGAGGCAGGGCTGAAACAGGAGTTGGACAGGCTCATTGAGTTTCCAAAACCACAGCTTCCAACCATTTCATACCCAGAGGGAGAACATAAGGAAACAATTACAATGGCTGCTAGATACGATTCCCAAATGAGATAAAACTAAAATTCTATTTCTTTGTTATTATCCATACATGTTGGCAGAACTGCCAGGCAAAAAAAAAAAACAACCCACAGGTCTTTGATGTTAGGCTAAAGACTTATCTTGAACACTGTTGTGTGATAACATGTTTACGAGTGTCAAATCCTCAGCAGGAACATGGCACTGAAAACTGGCAGTTAATTACAGAACAGCGCGTCTCAGCAGGCATAAATACTTGTTTACCACACCAATAATCCTGATATTTAAAATACCTTAATAACTAGGGACAAAGCTCAGAAATTCGAGAACGCTTTTAAAAGCCATTTCTCTGTTACCATGACAACTTCCTTCGTGCACTCAGTTGGCCCAGTAAGTCCAGTCATTAGAACCATGTAATTAATTGGCCTGCCTTCATTCATCTGTTTAAAACGAGCTTCTGCAATCGACTATCTGCCTGTTAGGCAGGGCAAATGGCTAACCTAGCAGCTGCTAGGCCTCAAATGGAAGATAAATTTATGCCTCTTGTTTTGTTTTGTCTTTCTTTTTTTTGTGGGGGGGGGGCATTATTTACATGATTAGATACTAATTACAACCTGGTGTGACTGATTATTTTTGTGAATTATCAACTAGAGAAACTGCGCGATTCAAAGTTAAAGAAAATTCTCATTTGTCTTGTGCTGACCCTTAATGCAGCCCCTCCATTCATCTTCTGTGTTTACACTAATATGGTACTGTGCAAAAGTACACAAGTACATACATATGAATAGTCTTGAAGGACCTTCAAAGCTTTTCTTTGGATGTTGGCTGCCTTTTGTTCCATTCTCTGTCAAGACAATCCCACACTGCTTTTTTTCTCTCCATGTATGCTTTCGCTTCACTGGCAATGGCTGTGTTTCGGATCATTGCTGAAAAATTAAGGTTTTGCCCATCAGATGCTTTCCAGGTGGTTTTGCACGATGACTCAAAATCTGTTGGTACTTTTCTGCGTTTATAATTCCATCAATTTTGACAAACTCCCCCAAAACCATGGCTGACCTGCAGCCCAAACCATGACAGAGCCTCCACTGTGCTTTACAGATGGCCGCAGACACTGTTGCACCTTTCTGACCTCCCTGACACAAGACCAAATTTTCCAACTTGCATCATCACTTGAATCACCTTGTTGGTGAAAAAAATTCTAAAGATTTCATGGCTGTCAAACTGTTATCTTTGGTATTTTTCATATTCTGACTAAAGACATTAGAAAAAAAGTATGTATTTTTGTGACAGGTTGCTGGTAACAAAGTGCCTAAAGATAGAATTTGAATCAGGTTTTTGCTTAGTTGTCTGTTATATGTAGACAACACTGGTTCATCCCTTGGAGTTATTCAGCCTTAAAAAAATTCACCTGATTCATAAGTCAGTGATAAGTGACTTAACAAACAAAGAAATATGTGGATAGCTGACATCAGTATTATTTAGAGCAGCCTGAAGCCTTAGCTTTTGGTTCACAGGGATTATGTGTATCTCATTTTATGAAACTGTGGCCACGTTTAACAGAATTTCAAACATTTCCTTAACTCTGTTTAAACCTGCAGTAACTGATTTCTGTCCATGAGAGGGTATTACAAATAGAGTCAATACAAGCAAAGATGCATCTTAAAGTTGTAACTTTGTTCTAAAGTCACCAGCAGAGTCATTTCAGGTGCCCTTGAGTCCCATTCATTTTCACTACTATAATCTTTGGGGACTCAAAGATGGATCACCTCTACTGTAAGCATAGATATAAAACTCTCCTAGTTGATTCACTGTTACAGTACAGCGAGGTCTGGATGAAAAAATTAAGTTTTAACTACAACAGCAATAGTGAAAGAGTTAACCACTGCCTGAGTTCTCCTTCGTCTTCACAGCGATAGCGGCTAAAACCTTTATTGTAGTGTTTAAAGCCGCTCGCCATGCTTCAGATTTGAGTACTAATTCTCTGCACTTCACATCGCAGTAAGGCACAGGAAATGCTAACACCATATGCTCTTAAATCTCACTCACACTAACCTCTCTATTCACAGCCTTCTTTGGTAAACACAAAAATACAAACACTGACACTCATTCGCCTCATTTTCACAAGCCTCGTTCTTCCCATGTCAGTACTGCCTGTCTGAAGGGTAGGCACTCACAGAATAGAGTAACCTAAGGGTTTACCACTTAGTTATGTGTGCTCAAGGAGGCTCTGGCAAATACTTCCTTGCACCAGTGTCATTCCTCATTTGTTTCTGTGCCGCTTGCCCAGGCCCGAGCAAAGTTTCCCCTCTCAAAAGGCGGGCCGAGTGCAGGCCGGCAGCGTGGGAAAAAAAGCATTTCCAGCCCCAGCTTTCAAGCTGAGATAACAGCGAACATCACAGCCCTCATTCATTCTCTTCACATAATTCCTAACAGTCGTTTCTCAGAAATCTTTCACATTGGTTTGCGTGGCTGGGAGCTCTAATGGCCCACACCTTCCATTTATCGATGGCTAAAAATGAAAATGGCTTTCAAAAGCACAGCAGTGGCTTAATACTGTCCCCTTTCAACATGATCCAACTACTCATTTAATGAAGAAGCCTAGACCACACAGACTGAGCTCCCATCAGCAGTCTATTCCCTGTGGCTGCTCTTCAAATGTCAGGCTACAGCTGGAGGGTGCTGCACCACGCACAGTGCAGTACATAAAACTGAAGGGGGGAGAGGGAGTGGGGGTGGGTGGAGGCCCTGCAGGTAAACAGGATGAGAAATGCATCCCTGTTTCTGCCTGAAGCAAAGCAGGCCCTTCTGTTCCAACATTTAGCAGACAAGCGCTCCACTGATTCCCAATTAATATTTAATAACAAAAAAAAAAAAAAGACAAAGAGGTATTTCACCCGGGGAAATGAGGGATGAGTAGATGGAGCTTAAAAGGGAATGAATTTTCAGCATTTCAAATTTGAATATGGCTGGATACACACTGTTTGGCTACAAGTAAATAAGAAAGACATGATAATTAACTGTGCAGTCTGTGACACCACAGCAGTGTTCTCACTTATTTTGGCTGATTGAAGCTTGTCTCATAACTGTGAGGGTATGTGTACAATGCACTTAATTGACATCTCCCACCTATCTTGTTAGTCTTGTTTCACCCGTTGGATCAGCTTTTATATGATTCTTTTAACTGCCTGGAGTTTGGAGACTCACAACATACCTGAGGATTTCTCTCTACCTGCGAGAAATCTAGTAAAAGAAAAAGTAAAAACACTTGTGTGACTGTGCAAGTGTTGGATGGACAATTAAAAGCATTGTCAATTCTGTACGTGTGTGTGTTCAATAGGGACACATCTGCCACCCCACAGATACCATATTTTATGTAGCCGTTTCCGTGAATCTCCTGCATGCGTTGGAACACATCCCAAAGGTGATCTACTGGATTGAAATCCGGTGACTGCAGGGCCCATTTGAGTACAGTGATCTCATTCTCATGTTCAAGAAACTAGTTTGAAATGATTTGAGCTTTGCGATATGACACGTTATCCTGCTGGAAGCAGCCATCAGGAGATCGGTACCCTGCACTCATAAGGATATGGACATGGTCAGAAACAATACTCAGGTAGGCTGCAGTGGCCTAAAGTGTGCCAAGTAATACCCCCCACACCATCACAGCACCACCAGTTGCTACTAATACATGGTAGGATTGATCCATGCTTTCAAGTTACTTCGTTCTGACCCTACCATCCAAATGTCACGGGTCCATACAAAATTGTAGCCTCAGTTTCCTGTTCTTAGCTGACAGAAGTGGCACCCAGTGTGGTCTTTTGCTGCCGTGATCTAGCTGCTTCAAGGTTTGCATTCAGAGATGCTCTTCTACATACTTTGCTTGTAATGAGTGGTTCTTCTAGTTCCTGCTGCCTTCCTGTCAGCTCAAAGCAGTCTGGCCATTCTCTTCGGACACCAAAAAAATATATTCACCCAGAGAATGGCTGCTCAAGGGATATTTTCCTCTTTCAGACCATTCCTTGTAAAGCCTGGAGATGATTGTGTGGGAAAGTCCCAGCGGATCAGCTGTTTCTGAAATATTCAGACCAACCTGGCTGGCACCAACAACCATGCCATGTTCAAAGTCATTTCAATCACCTTTTTTATCCATTTACATCCTTGGTTTGAACTTCAGCAGGTCGTCTTGAGCGTGCTTACATGCCTAAATGCACTGAGTTGCTGCCATGGGATTGGCTGATGAGATATTTGCCCCACTCCCAGCCCAAGCTGAATATTACAGAAATAAAGGTCAACACAATAGTGTCACCAAATTCTTGTTTGTTTACAAATATCATTTTTCCCTTGTTGTCATCACCCCATTAAAGTTTCTGATATTTATAAAACCACAGTCTGAGCTCCAATGTTTCATTTCAATTCAATCTCTGAATTAATAATTTCCCATTGGCCCAAATAAAAACACAAATACATGATAGCACTGCCTCTTAGTAATAACAACAAAGCAATACCTGCAGCAAGCATAATATCCCTTTCAGTTCATGTAATATGCAGACCAATTAAATTTTAAGTTGTTATACATCTATAATGTAGACTAGCTGCAAACCAGAAGAATAATGCATCAGCATTTTTTTAAAGCAACTGAGAAAAAGACAACAGAGCAGAATGAATGAATCTGCGTCACTGTGATCTCATTTTGTGGATGTAGGCTTTGCAGGCAGGTAGAAGTGTAAGCAATGCGGACCGCTACACAAACAGGATGAGTAACTTACACAAAAGAAAGCAATGATCAGACCAAGAAATAAATCCAGAGACAAGTCTCATTTAATCAGTTAATTGAAAGAAATCTAATCATAAATTCCACTCCCAAAGAGTCACCACTCAACCTTACAGCAAAGGCAGTACAATCACTCAAAATGAAGGTCAAACAACAGCACCTTCTGCACACAGTGTGAGCGCCGTTAGTAGCCCTGTATGGGCGATTTGCTTCACTCTGTAATTCCACTTTGTCCACTTTGACCTGCATGCATTTGCACTGCATGAGCCCACTGATTACAAGCTTTTACAATTAGCAGGCATTATCATCAAGTAGCCCATTACTTTAATTCAAAACACTCCACAGTACCTGGAATCTCAGCACGCTACTGAAAACAACTATGCGTGATCTTTATGAGCACTTAGAGGCGACAAGGTCAAGTAGAACATGACTTTTTTTTGTCCCCAAGTGCACTGTGTCCTTTATGGCAAAACCTTCTTCATAAAGTTTGATAGACTCACCTTTGTGGGTGCATGGCTGCAGGGGTGGTACCGGCAGCAGTAACGGCGGCGGTGGAACATCGAGGCTTTTGGGTGTGTAGACCAAATGCTGCGATGAGAGGTTTTGCCGTCTCTGGATACAGGCCAGCATGATAGTTCACTAGGGCTGCGCACAGCCTGGGTAAACCTGCTAGAACAAGAAGAAGAAGAAGAAGAAAAAAGAAAATCACAGGTTTTTACATTATGGTTAGCACTATTAACACCAAATACACCAAAGAAGACACCTATCTGCAGCTTTTAGAAGGCTCTTTTTACAGTTAACTCCATTCTGTCCACACTGAAAATGCTAATGCGGTGATATTCAGCAAGTAGAGTGTTAGTTTACCACGAGTAAACGGTTAGGTTAGCAGGTTAGTGTGTATACATCAGCCCAATGTGTAGTCAAGATCAGTGGGAATGTCATTGAAATAATGCACCTGGTAGTTGTTTAGACTTTGCAGTCTGAATCACAAATGTTAACCTTGCGGCCCCTTCAGAGGAAAAGTTAAAGTCATTTTGTGGCAATCCATTCAGAAGATGCTGAGAAAAGTTGTTGGGGGGTCAAAGTCACTAGGATTCAGAAACAGCTATCCTTTCCAAATTTCATGGCATTCTATAAAATAGCTGAGATATTAAAAAATGCAGATGGCTGCCTTATTTGTGCTAGTGGAGCTAAATGTAGTCACTGGGTTTCCTTCTCGAGGGAAGATAAACAGTTGTGTGTAGTTTCATAGCATCCCATCTATCAAACAGATGAGCTAATTATTCCTCCAACTATCCACAGTGATTTTTTTTTAAACTTCAAATTATAAGCATCAGACACTGCTGATGGAAGCGAACTCCAAAGCTTCCTCGCAGACATTAAAAAGGAGTGTCCTTTGTAAAAATGTAGATGTAAATCTCTGCAACCACTCGGGTCCTTTTATCATATTAAAATTCAGCTGCCCCTCTTTGAAATGCAGAGACTGTAAATTTAAGAAAGTAATATCATTTAATGACAACTCCATCTCCCTCCTCTGCTCAGTTGTTATGATGGCTCTTTCCTGTTATCAACCTTGCTTTCTGCCTGTTGTGATCACAGATCATTTACAAACCCTCCCGTAGCCTCAGGCCGTGCGTTTCAATTTCTAACCAGCTCCGAGACCTTGGTTTCTTTTTCTATGAATTTATGACTGTATTGATCAGTGGAGAAAGCCAAAAGCAGCTCACTCCCTAAAATAGGCTGTGCTGTTTGCAGTGTTAAGTACTGTCAGAGGAAATGAGAGCCTGTGTCTGAACGAGACTCGCCACAGCCACAGCTGTGCTGATTGAAGCAATCGCTAAAAAGAGAGAGCTGCGCTTTGAGGAAATATTTCAGTGATAATCGCATTTGACATTCTGTTTGATTATCTGAAAGAGTCAGCAACTCTGAATGCTAGCATTGCAAAAAGTTAAAAAAAAAAATAAAAAAAAAACCCTCAGGGTTTCAGTACTTGCTGTATTTGCATCAGGTAGCCCATCTTGAAGATAGACAACTGCTGTCAGTTCAAAATGCTGCAGACCCACTGGTATTAATAGTTAATCAATCTGGTGATCACAAACTGAAACACTGTATTTTTCTTAGATGTGCAGTAGTCCCCCAAGATGGCTACTACAGGCCTGCAGCATGTAGCTGTCAGATTGCCCTTTTTTCCTTTTTCAGTTTTAAGGTTCTTCTGGATTTTTGTTTTCATTTCTGCCTCGGGGTCTGGAGGGCAGCTAAAGCAAGTCAACCACATAACAGCATGTTCAGTGATGGGCTGCAGAAACATGATTACCTTTGCCTCAAAAGGAAGAAGACAGAGTAGATCTTATGTTACTCAGGTGCCAAAAAAAAAAAATAAAAAAAAAAGATTCCCCCACTCCCTTCCTCCACTCAACATCTGTCCCTTGGTGACAAGCTCACTTCAAACTGCTCAGTGCAACCTGCCTCATCTGAACACAAACATCTGAAGAGCTAAAAGCCTCGGTATGTTCAGATTCCATTTTGAAAATAATAGCAATTTCACAACAACCCCTCCATTACTACACATTTGTCAAGAGGGAGATACTAAAAAGGCAGAAGGAACACAAGAGAGAAAATGCATGTCTGGAGAAATCCCTTCATAAGCAGAAAATGAGACAGGAATTGGAATACCTTCCATTACTCCCATAATTTGCAGCTGGAAGAAAATACATCAAGGAGGGCATTATCTTTCAAAGAGAGGCCAGCAAAAAAGTTTCAAAAAGTGTGTGTGCGTGTATATATATATATATATATATATATATATATATATATATATATATATATATATATATATATATATATGCGCCTTTTCACTCAGTTTCAGTCCAGTCTTTGTACCTTTCTTCCTTTTTGCTTTAAGCCACTTAACACTGATCTATGAATCATTTAAGTATATAAAAAAATGCACCAAACTCAAAGGATGAACCAGTGTTGTGTCTACACACACCTTAGCAAATAACCATTTTTCCATTGTCACAAAAACTGTCACAAAAACACATCAGTTGTTCCCATTTCTTTAGTTGAATCTACAAAAATAGAAATACCAAAGATAACACATTTTGACAGACATAAGCAGTATTTTCGCACCTACAAGGTGATTTCCAAAGAACTATTAACCAAAAACTTGGCATATCTCAGAATGTTGTGCAGTGTCCTCAAAAATCTGAGGAAACTGGAGGCCAACGAACCCCCCCCCCACCCCACACAAAAAA
>VUQK01026726.1:18181-28995 GCA_015106715.1 Bujurquina vittata
AGAACCCCCAAAACAAAACAACAACACTATCTACAGCAAATAAACCATATTTGAAAGTCATGTACTTGACAAATATTAAAAAAAATTCAGCAAAGACCCGATACAGGATCTGAAAGATGGTTTCAGTGGAAGGGTGGTTTTCAAGAAGCCATTCTTCAAGAAGGGAAAGGCTGAAGTAACAAATTACACAAGAACTGGACTGAAAATCAGTGACAACAGGTCTGACAGATCCAAATTAGAAATGTCTGGTTCAAATCCTCCTCAATGAGCAACGATCTCAAACATACTGCCAATGTAGTAAAAGCATACCTGGGTAGAAACCACCCAACAATCTAACACTATCAGTCATGGATGATCCTCCCCAGAGCCTGGACCTCAGCATTATGGAAGCAGTGTGGGAGCTTTGGATGTCCTTCAAGAAGCCTGGAGAACTGTTCTTGAAGACTGCTTAAAGAAAATACAAGAAAGCTGCCTCAGAGAGTTCAGGCTATGTTGACCTTCAGGCTTCTTATAATTGTACAAACTCTCCCCCCCCCCCCCCCCATATATGCTGTATTTCCATGCATATTTTTGCACATTTCAATAAATCGCTGCAACTATTATCCACTTTCCTAGCAAAAAATAAAGAAATGAGAGGTAACTCAAGACTTTTGCCCAGTACTACAGTTGACAACTGTGAGAGACTGAAATAATACAGAAAGAAACTAAGAAACCTGGAAACCTTCGCAAATAAGGTCAAATGTGGTGAACAGTGTTTTTCTCCTTCAAAGTCAGTTTTCTTCAATTAACTTTCCAATCAGCAGCTAACAGAGCCCTGTGTGCGGTGCCGTGGTCCACAATCTACCGTCTCCAGTTTATCTGTTCAAGGGCTTCTCTAACATGCACACATATCAACAAAAACAAAAATTATGAGCAACAAAAGCGTTTAATTCTTTCGACTCTCAGGCGACACCCATGCCAGTGATAAGTGGTATCGTGTGGTCCACTGAGGGCCTGACAGCCAGATAAAGACCTTGTTTTTTGCAGTCCGTCTAACTGTCCCCCAATGGTGCTCTGATAAGGATATTTTGACGGACAAAGTCATTTTTCCAAGCCTTTCCCCCTTGTCCCTGTCATAATGTAAAATGCTTCAAATGTTAATGTGATGTCTGTCAGCACAGTGCATTTTGGGAGATACTGAGGTCAAGTGAACAGCCGTGAAGAGAAACTTCAGTATGATTGTTTTATTTAGCTGCAGCTTGCAGATGATTTAGACTGAACTCTGATAGCTTTTTGTTATTCTTGAGATAACTCTCCTCAAAGCAGCACCATTCATATCCTGACAATCCACTCATTAGGATCACATTCCTTTGAGATCATAAAGCTTGGTATGCATGACTATAACATTACAAAAAAACAAAAAAAAAAACACACATTAAATGGCTCATGTTTTTGCTTTACCTGTTTAGCTATACAAAGCAGCTGCACAAGAACATCCATTAAAGCAGGAAATAGCCCTAAATTATACAGGGACTCCGACAAGAGCATCTGTCTGACCTTCTGGAGGCTTTTATGACTTTGTACAGCATCAAGGGTCAGAGTAGAGATAGAAGCAAATTGCACAAAGCACCTCCTTCTCAGCAAACAAATGCACAAAACATGCACAATGGCTCAACACACACACACACACACACTTGCCCTGCTACATTTACACAAGCACCTCCCCAACCGAACCATCTCAGCTGCTGTTAGCAGTTCTCAGGATCCTCTGTAAATAATTAGATGATAATGAAAAAGGTTTAAGACGAGCACCCTTTTCACTCCGCCAGTGGATTAGCACGAGTGCTATGCTAATATCCTTCCTTCCACTCAGAAACTGCAGGCGAGCAAAAGGCAAAGAGAAAGAACAAAAACACAGAAAAGAAGGTTAAATAGGAATAAATAAATGACTAACAAAGAGCAATTAGTTTTTACAAAAGAGAACAAGCAGCGTCTCACTTTGAATAAAGATGACAGGGTCCATGAATAACAATCCACTTATTGCATAATTAATTGTATATTATGTATGGCTTTCAGAAGCACTGCAGGAACCTGTCTAAGTAATGGAGACCAGACAAGTAGCCTCACATAGAGACAGAATTAGACAGCAGTGTTGCTGCAGCTGCTGAATTCATCTCCATACAGCCTCACTCACTCACTCACACACACACACACAGATCATCCGTCCCCAATCCCTTCATACATTTTTAATAGAATCTATTACTTCTGGATTAGCCGATAAGAGCTGGCCTGGTTAAATTCTATAATAGTTTACATAATTGGTATCAGAATGGCATACAAGAGAGAGCCATATTTCTCTCTTCTCACTTAGTGTAGAGAAAGAAAAAAAAAAAAGGAAATAAAGGCTCACGTACAGGATAGCTAAACAACCCAAAGTCACTCTGCTCTAGAACACTTTAGGCCTGCAGCTGATAACAAAGAGCCTCATTAGCACTGAGTAGCTCCTGTAAAAGGTATTATAACAGTGTAAGAAAGCGTTTCCTATTTCTTATCACAAGCACAAACTTTATGGAATTTGCCATAGATAATATTTAGACAGATGACCAGAGACTTCAGTTGGATTTAAATCATGCAGCATTATTAGCCCAGTCAATACATCACTGGGAACATAACATTAAGATTAGAGTTGAATAATGATATATAAATACGAAAATAAAATATGACCTACAGACATTTTTACAGCCTGTACCCATTCGCGTATCTGCAGTTATTTTTCCAGTCCTGGAGGTTGCTGTGTGCCCTCTACTTTGATGTGTACATCATTATTTATTTCTCTCTAAATACAGACTCAAAATAGTCAAAAACATTTGCTGAATTAACATTAATTCTGAGTTTTTACATATAAAGATGCTAAGCACAATGTTTATTTTAATTTAGCAATGGATCCAAAACTTTTGAAACAGCCTTGATTTATGAGAACAAAGCCTTGGGCTGACCCAAAATGGTCCTCGCACATAAATGGTGCCAAGGTAAAAGAAACACACTGCACACTGGGTAAAGTCTGGCCAATACCAAAGTAGCATTAGAGGGTAAACAGAGCTTTATCTTATCTTTATCCCAGTATGCACACTGAGACACGCTGTCAAAGAGCTATGGGTATGCAGCCTGGCCTTTGGAAAACCCTGACTTCAAAGATAACTGATCGTGAATGAGAGCGAGCTGTAGGTTTTGTGGAGAGATAAGTTCTTTTTTTTTTTCCAGTCGATGGAGCCTATTATTTTAACATGACAGCAGCCCTGTCAACCCGTGGACGGGCAGAATTGTTTTCAATCTTTCAATTCCATGACAAAGAAGATAAAAATGAGTTTATGTTAGACAAACAAACTCCTCCCCAAGCCTCGTCCCCGGCTTCTAAGCTTACTGCTATAAATTGTAAAGGGTCACTGATTCCTTCAAGCCATTAAAATTTGGGGGCAAACAAACAACTCATTAAAAACTGGAGAAAATGCTGCCTGTATGGCTCTTATGTGGGAGATAACCTAATGAGAAGCTTTCTGCCATGCATCACAGAAACATTAAAATGCTCTATGAGAAACGAGTCTTTGATCTCTGGTCCAGCTTATGAAGACATCATCTCACCGCCTTTCTTTTCAGGGTAAATGATGGCGCATCAATGCAGATTTGGCTCTGCATTAATCAAAAGAAATTACCAAGTAGCAGCATGTAGACAAAACAATAATGACCTTAGGAGGCCCGTTCCCTCCTCCCTAACCTCGGGAGGCCCAGTCCTTAACCTTCAACCCGTAACCCACGTTTCACTACCCCTTCATCCTGTTAGAATTAAAAGACCAATTAGACAAATTTCAAAAGATGGCAGGCTGCTCATAATTACACCTGACATCTCCTAGCAGATAAAGAGCTGATTACAAAGGGTGCACAGGAGAAATTGCTAAGCAACAAAACCACTGACATTATGCCAGTGAAATGGAAGACAGGTGACAAACCAAAGGAAAAAGTGCTGGGCCAGCATGTGCCACCAAAACAGCCTCAGTGCACCTTGGTATTGATTCCTCGAACTCTAGGGATTGAACAACATTTTTTTCAAAATGATTATCCGCTATTTGATGTTTTAAAGGTGGTTGTTCAAAGTGCTTACAGTCCACAGCCTCCCACAGGTATTTCTGATTGAAAGGCACAAGTCAAACTGTATGCGCCCTAATTTTCTCTTCAATTATGGCCTCAGAAAGCACATTTCTTATGAGTTTATCACACCAGGTATTAGTTTTAAATTGTCTACTGAATATGACAGGGTGTTCGTTTATTAAAGCCTGGGCTCATTTTGAGTAGAAAAACACAATAAAGAGGGGTTTATTGTAGGGTGTGGCTACTTTTTATTGGAATGACAAAGAAGAGAACAAAACCCCTATCCAAATCACAACGGAGCCACAGGATCTCTTACAGTAGGGCACAAGGGATCAGGTTTTCTTTGATATGCCCAGCCGTATATATTTTCTAAATCATCTGCCTCATTCCATCTCCCTACCATGGACTGACTGATCCCCCACAGAAAATTTGCTGTACCCGGAAAAGTGACTCAATGGATGACATAGCAGGGATGGGGGGGGGAAAGACATGACCTTAATTAGTCCTTGCACTGGCCTGAGTAATAATCTTTCAAGAAAAGGTCATTCTCCTAGCGAGCAGCTCCTTCCATTCAGTAATTCTGTACGCCTGGAGATTGAGCCAGCCTGAGGAAATTTCACAATAAATCAGAGCTCAGCTTCGCTCCTGAGAAAGCAAAAGGAAGCAGGCAGCCAAATGACAAATCCCTTTTCCCCTCACAGAGCTGGAATTACTGCTGGGGTGTGAGATGTGAGATCAGAGGGAAACCCCCATGGGGATACCTGCACATTGACTGCTTATGATACAATGCAAATTAAAAGCCTCTCGAGCAAGTTCGGGCCCAGACAACACATATTTCAAACACAAACACAATGTGAACACGTAATCACAGCTAGTTAGCTAAAAGTAGGATTTTCAAACTGCAGGTTTCAGAGCGAATAAAGGACGGAAATGGGCACGCAGCAATATTTTCAGTACACTTTGACAATATGATAAATCAAAGGCCAGAAAGTCGTGATTTAAATATGTTTATGGGAAAGCCATAAGCAAGAAAAACGACCCAGAAGCCTATTAAACTAAGCCCAGGGGAGTTGGCATATATTTCGCCTTTGCTCAGTAAACAGCCAGGAGAAAAGAAGATGATAATAAAACACCAAATTGCAGGCTTTTCTTCTCTGCCTCTGGTGCTAAGCTGTGACATCCCATCTCTCTGGGTAATAAAGGATCTGGCCCAAGCAGGAAAAGCATGCAGGGTAGAATTTCACACCTGGCCAATAATCTTTAGGAACTCTGCTGCGGCTAACCTTCAACCTCGGCTGCCACCGGTGCAGTGAGGTGCGATGATCCCACCTCCGGCTTCCAGACAATAGAAATGGAAACCTTCTGAGGCAGCCCTGAATGACCGATAATGGACTTCAAAGCACTTCCCGTATCCACTGAGATGCTGACATTTAAAGCGCCTTCATCCCATTCATGGACGTGCAGACTGATATTTGCTTATATCATAAAATCTCTTGGAGAGAAAAAATAATAATTAAAAAATTACAAATGTTTCTTGTCTTAAAATAAAAATCTTAGGCCTTCTATATTTCCTATAATTACCTTAGGAAGTAGTGCATTAAATACATTATTGCTTAAAGGAAAATAAATTAACGACCTCCACTGTGATGAATGCACACTGGCAAACAGATATGATCCACAGCTATAATGACATACAGTAAGGGCGAGACGCTCCTATCCTATTAGTGCGCACTGGGCAGCTTTCACCAATTCAGCGCTGTCGACCTAAAATCAATGCTGACATTACACGCTGAAGCCCCCTATTTTCTTTCTTACTCCCATACTGTTAAATAGTACACACGCGGCCATAATTAAAGGCAATTTGACTGGCACAAATGCATGCAAATACAATATTTTCTGTACATAAAAAAAACCAAAACATTGCGCAGAAGTGCACACAGAGAAGCCTCAAACATTCTGATAGGAAAAGGAAACATGATCGATGTCTTACAGAGTTTTGTCTTATCATAAGGCTTGTTTATCTTTGGTTCGCCACGGCTGATTGGTTGTTCTCCTGCTCGGAAGGCGTATTTCCTCTGCAAAAGCAATCTCGCCACTGAATTCGCGATGAGCGCTTGAAACCTCGGGAGGAATATCCATTGATAAAGCTGGTTCCATTAACTGCACTTCCTCGACATATTCGCCGCTGGTGTGGAAGATAATTTCACCGATTAGGTTTTCCCTGCGATCGCTCGCGTATCATCTCAGCAGCCTACCGAGCCGTGTGAACCACGGAGAGTGATGTCGGAATGAAAATGAGTCCTCCGCACTGTTGAAACCGGCTCCGGGCCAATCAATCAAAGCTTCATTTGCATATTCCCACGGCTCGGCCAATCGTGTGGGAGAGAGGGCGGCCGCTGTCGCGATCCCAAACCAGTCAAAGGAAGCACGTTCCTGTTTAGCGGAAAGATTTAAAGGGGAAGAGCCTCGCATGTGTTAACCCAGAACAAACGCAAGTTCTTGGTCTTTGCACAAGCACATCTGATCGATCAAGAGAGCTGCACATCAGGATTCCAGATGTTTTTCTACAGCTTATACAATTAGCAGCGCTTAATCAGCTATTAACTGGGTAAGGTGCTGAGGGGCAGAATTGCAAGTAGGCATCCTCATGGGCCAAATACATGGTGGTCTGAGTATGTCAGCAACTGCAGGTGTTACTAACATAAAAAATGTTGCTTAATGTGAGTGAGACGGATAAATACCCAGGCCAAGGAGGTTATGTTTTTGTTAGCTTTTGCATCAATGCATGTTTGATAACATGATAGCTCAAAAAGTTTTGAATGAATTCTGATAAAACTTTGTACGAGTGTAGATGGGGTCATGTTAAAAATCCATTCAAATTTGCCTCAAATCCACCAAGGTCTTTGAGGTGATTTATGTCATGTTGCAACATGAAGGGGTCATCCCTAAACTGTTCCCTCAAAGTAGGGAGCATGATATTGTCCAAAATGTCTTGGTATGCTGAAGCATTAAGAGTTCCTTTCACTGGAACTAAGAGGGCGAGTGAGCCCAACTCCTGAAAAACAACCCCATAAAATAGTATCCCCTTCACCAAACTTTAAACTTGGGTAAATGCAGTCAGACACATACCGTTCTCCTGGAAACCACCAAACCCGGACTCATCCATCGCATTGCCAGCCGGAGAAGTGTGATTTGTCTATCCAGAGAAGATGTCTCCACTGCTCTAGAGCCCAGTAACGGCATGCTTTACACCATCCATCCAATGCTTTGCACTGCGCTTGGTGATGAACGGCTTGGATGCAGCTGCTCAGCCAAAGAAACCCATTCCATGAAGCTCTCTATATGCTGTTCTTGAGCTCATCTGAAGGCCACATGAAGTTTGGAGGTCTGCAGTGATTGACTGCAGAAAGTTGGTGACCTCTGTTTACTATGCGCCTCAGCATATGCTGACCCCACTCTGTTATTTTCCGTGACCTACCGCTTTGTGGCTGAGTTGCTGTCGCTCCCAATCACTTCCACCTTGCTATGATACCACTATAGAACACAGAAAATGCCACATAAAGATTTAAAATATCATGTCACCTTTGACCTCTGACCTCTTATTCAGGGTCAAAAGATTGATCTGAAGGTCAAAGTGATAATAATGCTATTATTTAAAACAATGTTTCTTGCTGCCATTATTTGTATTGACAACATATAGGCATATAGGGACTAATATATGGAGAATCTTAATATCCCTTCAAAGTTTATCAGTTTGTTCACTTCATGCCAGGATATCCAAGTGCCAATTTAAAAATCCAGGATGTGATTGAGGGCTGCATGGCCACCATGGTGGCTTATAGTGAGTGGGATGTTGGTCTTCTTTTTTTTTTTCTTTCACCTGCTGCAGTTGTCAGTGTAAGTGAGGTTTAGTTTGCTGTGACTGCGGGAACAGAAGAGTTTAAAATTGAAAGGTAATGCTCCAGTGGTGCGTTCTTTTCCTAAACTGCTGCCAATAGCTACGTTTCAAAAACCTGGGATTTACACAGTTTACTGCCACTCTTAAATTGAATGAATCCATCGTTATTATAGTCATTCAACACCAGCAGAACCATAATTTTATTAGAACCCAGTTAATCCAGTTCTTATAATGCTAATATAGATGTTTTAGGAAGTGGAATAACAGTGTGTGGCAGTCTGTGTTTCTGTTGCATGTTACACAGTTTGGTTCCTGAGGTAGACACATTCAAAATTAGAGCATTTATCAATATAATAGCCTTCTGTCTTGTTACCCTTAAGGACATGAGGTATCTGACATATTCAGATAGAAACGGCAATCTATGCTTGACTACTCACCCAGCCACAATCTAATAATAGTGCCCCTTGGCTGCCACAATGAACATGCTGTAAGTCTAATGACGTGACTGCATGAGGTGATTGCATTACACAGGAGAGGTAAATGTACCTGTACATTTTTATGAGTCTGCGTGAGTGCGCCTGTTTAAGTATCTGGAGATGGTGTCAAACGATATAAGCCTTTTACCATGTAAAACACTATGACGTGACAAAGTAGGAAGTGTACAGGAGTAAAGGATTAAATTAGGGATTTAATATTATTTAGCTGCTTCAGTTTCAGGGTCCTGGTATTGCACATCATGGCTCAGTGTCACTTTTTCATGGCTGACTGCAGCACTTAAACAGGAAGGTACCATTTTCAATATCTTTATTACCACGCCTTTTTTTCCTAACGTGACAAGGAAAATGTCATAAGTGTTCCACCATCAGTACTGTATGTCTGATGAGCTAATTAGCACACCTTACAGAAACAGTTATGTTGCTATCAGTTTAGGGTCCTGGGGGACTCCCAATAATACAATCTGAATTTCTTCTCCACTGGTTTCTTTTCACTCCCCATGTATTTCATGCCACTACTGTATGCCATTCGGTTTTGTCCTCTCTCTCCCATAGTTTGTGCTTTTCCTTGTTTCTCCATGTCTCTTTTTTTTCTGTTTTCTTACACCTTGCCCCCTAACTAGTCACGTGAGATGGCTGCCCATCCCTGACCCTGGTTCTGCTGTGTTAAAGGGGAGTTTCTCCTTCCTGCTGCCACCTAGTGTGTGCAGGACCTTTTAAACCTGTTATACAACTAGAACAGGTTTCTCATATCTAGCAAAGAACAACAACCAATGCAATGACCATGTATGGTACTCACATTAATCATTATTTTAATGATTTCCCATGCGCTAGACTTTCTATCGTCTGTGAAAAGACCCCAGATGGACAAAGAAGTAATTTTTCTTTTTCAGAATATAATTTTGAAATTCTCCATAGCATAGTGGGTGCTCATTTCCCGAAATCCACTGGCTCAAATTAGGTTTCTGACTATTCTTCCATGTTAAGGCGATCGCTCACTTTGCCTGGAGGAGACACATATGTAAAATAATGTGTTTATTTCAGGATAATGTTAGGGTGTGTGGGTTTTCGTGTAATATTTCTAGGAATTTGGGGAGTCTTCTGTCTAAATGTGATTATGTTTCGTTGATTTTTGCCTTGTTACTTTAGAAATCTAGGCCAGTGAGTGTTTTATAGTTTTTTAGTAATATATTGTGTTGTAGGTTATTATTCTAGCCTCTCCCAGTGTCTCCTTGTATTTTGTTAAGTCTTCGTCTCTGTGAGTGATTCTCTGTTTGGTTACTTCCTGTTTTATTTTGTGACTCATTTTCAGCTGTGCCTCGTTACCCTCTTTATCCTCCAGTGTGCTCTCTCTCTCTCTCCCTATCTATCTCTTCCAGAGATATATCATCATTCCAGGTTTCTAACTGTTCAGTAGATAACTCAAGGAGGACATAGCACCATTTCATAAAATACTGCAATACAGCATTCAATGGCACCTAGAGTAAATAATAACTGAACCACTGACCTGGACTTAAGATATTCAGTAGCCTCTGAATCTGAGTTAAGGAAACCTCTATCCTTCTCTTCAAATACCTAGAAGCTGTTGTCACTACTGTGTCAGGTGGAGGCCTATTGTTCATGTTTCCCAGTGAGCCTTCTGTGTATCTATAGTCCTCTCTTATATCCTGTTGATATAAGCTCAGCATGTAATTACACTTTATTCTGGAGTATTTGCTTTTTGTATATTTGTATGTTAGGATTTATTTATTTATTTTACCAATGAAGGCAACTGCTGATTTACTTTGCAACCTATCACAATCTGGGTCCTGTCATCACACATGACAGTCAGCGGCTGAATTTTTCCCTTTTGTTTCACTTTATATTTTTCACCTAGTTTTCTACATCCCACCTGCAGAGGGTCATGGCCGCACCAGTGAGGCCTTCCCCACAGTTTGAGAACCATTAGTCTAGACTCTAGACGATCGAGTTATTGAGTAAGCTTCTGTTGGCGGCCCAAAGATGGAAGCCTTTTCCCACCTTTCCAGGTTTAAATGAATCATTATCCCAAACTATAACTAGAAATTGAAGAAATGGTTTCCCGGATAGTGATGATATTCATATCTAGTGGATGAGGAATTTGCTCAGTTAGCTTTGTAATATTTGCTGGGTACATATAACTGTCAAGTATCAGTTCAAGAATAAGTGAAGATGATTTAATGTCAACCCATGATGGGGTTGGCTTTAGGAGAAATAATCCATTATAGTGTGCAGCTGTGGACACTGATAGTGCCACTGAAAACTCAGCACTGTAATATGGC
>VUQK01026728.1:2621-23027 GCA_015106715.1 Bujurquina vittata
CCCCACACACACACACACACACACACACACACAAAGCATTATTAGAAGTATTGTGATTTCAAACTGCTTTTTCTATTGATTTGTGAATGACAACTTTAGTGCTTCTGCTGCGTGGAGTGCTCATCTTTATATAAATATGATGCTATAAAGTGACCTTTTAGTATCTTTCAACTGAGCTGGGCACTTTAAATTTTAGTGTTGAATTTTTAGAAGAAATTATTTCTATTTTTGTATGTGGATAAAGGAAGTGGCATGTACTGTAACATAAAGGTATATACTTGGAGCTCTACTGATTGTTGGTTCAGTCGTATGAAACAATAAATTGTTAAAGATTCCTCGAGTGCGGTTTCTTCTTCAAGTCATGGACGAGGTCTGCTTTAAGCTGCTGCTAAACACAGATGGCCACAAAATGGGTCTCTGTACAGGTGTAAAGGCCTTGAGTTGAAGGCAACTGAAGTTTTAGGTCCTTGAAGACCTTTAACCTCTTACGTGCTTCTTCAGTGTTGAGACTGAATGCCCAGACACAGCATGACATGTTTTAGTTCTCAAGGTCACGGGGTCAAGCTTTGAATGAAGGTTAAAAGATGGAAGGACCATTCTAGATGAGGTGAAACCTCTTAAAGAACCTGAAAGAGGTCCAGCTGCCTCAAACTCAAACACTTTCAGGGCACCATGAGCTGGATTATGAAGAACCTGCAACTTTGTCTCCAAACTGCTCAACCTGAGCTGTTCTCCTTTCTTCTAATGTTTTCATTTTGGGCACATCTTCTTCAGCTTTTTGTTTGGGTCTCTGTCTCCAAACCATACATCACAGCAGGTCTCATTACAATTGTGCAGTTCTTGTTGCCAAAGATGTCACAACCAGTTATTAGGTTTAGGGGGCAATTACCAAGTAGGATTGGCTAGCATTTTTCACTGTAAATGTAATTTCAAAATGGAATTTTGGACTTACTCAGGTTGGCTAATCTTAAAATTAGTTTGACGTGAAACAGACGTGTGAAAAATATGCAAAAATTAGGGGACGGAGACTTTTACAGCTCTGTACCTACACTCCTCTGTTTCACTGTTGCACCCGGATCACTTTCATTCACACATGCGTATTCTGTCTTCACCTCCACAACAGTATTCCTATACTCTTCCTTCACCATTACCCCTACTCAAAGGCTCCTGGTGTCCTGCACACACAATATATCTACCTACCATCTCTCATCGTACCGTATCTATTTGCTTGTCTTGCATTAGTCCCAGCTCTCACCTCCACGCTCCTGCTTTTCAGCCTCTGATCACACCCTGTTGACGGTTGTTGACCCAGGCCCATCTGGTATGAAAATCTCATTCTCGATGATCCGCATGTTTGGGTTGGCAAACATTTTATGCCAGATGCCCTTCCTGATGCAACCCTCCCCCCTTATCTGGGCTTGGGACCAGCACTAGGAGTACACTGGCATGTGGCCCTCATGTGTCTGGGTTTAAATGTGGTCAAAATGATCCTGCTCAATTTCAAATCATACATCAGAATGGGGAAAAGGTGATTCAAGTCACTTTATGGTTCATGGTTGTTGGTGCCAGCCCAGCTGAGTATTTGAGAAACTACTGATCTACTGGGATTTCCCCGTGCAGCCATCTCTAGGGTTTACAGAGGAGAGCAGTCGACCTTACAATGAACCCAGTGACCTGTGACCTCTGCTGGAACCAGCCTCAGGGAGGGGCACCCATCTGGAGAGGAGGGACAGCAGTACCTTAAAATCAGTTAACAAGCGAGTAACAATGCTTCAGAACTTAAATACATAAAATGTCCTGATGTCAGCTCCCTCTTCCTCCAGTTTCCTTCTGGCTCCTCTGGGGTTACCTGAGGCGAGGCTGTGCACCTGCTGACCAATCACAGCAATGAGTTTATTGGAGGTGGCAATGGCTTAGGATTCATAATCATACTCGTTACTAAAGGAAAAAAAAAAGACCTGTCCCTGTCAGAGGGATGGCTCAGGAATGTTTCAGTGGGTTTTTTAATCTGTGTCCTGCTACTGGGTGGACTAAATATTACCATGTCATCACTGAAACCAGCATCAATCACACAAATAAGCGTCAGTGGGGTTTTTTAACACCAAATTGGGATGATGTCTGTGGAAAGAATTGCTAATAAACAGGATATGGGGTTATTTCGGCTAAATCCATTTACGTTGGTGCTAATGCACAGTCTTAACAGTTAGCCGAAGTACAGATTAGGAGCATATGGAGATGAAACCTGATCTCTGCTGTCAGGCTAAACCTGATTTTCCAAACCTCTGCTTAATTTTTTAACAAGCACAATGGGATCAACGTTTTGATGCCAATTAAATCATGGAGTAATCGGCTGTGGTTCACGAGAGATTAGTGCTTTTTTCCACTCTGTTGTAAAGCGAGTGCAAAGAGGCAAAGTTTCTCTGACAGATTTCTGCTTTGCATAACACTAGCTTCAAACCTGAAGACAAAAAAAAAAAAAGGTACTCGGTGGAAGTTAGCACCAGTTAGCAGAAAGGATGGATTTAACAGGTACAGATTAATGTTTCTGTGCCTGAAGAATTTCAATTATCTTAATTTTATCCTAATATTAGCTAATGTTACCTGTCTGTGCTGTAACCTAATTGGCAAAGATGTTCTCAGGATTAATCCCAAGCTGTTTGGTGCCCGGACTGTAAGCAAGTAAATGGCACCTGATTTACAAACTGCTCACGAGGTGGTTTTAAAGTAAAGGTGGCAGCAGTGCAAGCAAATAATTCAAATGCTATAAGCAAATAAATATTACTAAAAAACTTGACCAAAAAGGCTTTTAAGTGTGGTCTACATTTCTCTTTATTTCTTTATTTTATTTATGAGGTAATGAACCTTAATCAGCATTACTATAAATATGCAAGCGCTAACTAAACAGCTAATTTTCAGCTGTTGTCCAGGTGTTGAATTAGCTGTTCAGTCATTGATCTTTCCACTTACACCTGCCAATAAAACACTTTGGAATTACCAATTAAAAAAAATTTTTTACAGCTAAAATATGTCAGCAGGATAGTATAGTAAATAAGCATGCTTAGTAAGCAGGTGTAATATGCTAACACATTGAGTAGTTCAGATTCAAATCAATACATTCGACAGAAATGTGTAATTGCACCCTGTCTGCTAGTTATTTAGCATTCATGTAAAATAACCCACCTTATGGTGGTGCAAGAGCGAGACTAACGGTATCACCAAAGTAGGTCACTCGGATCCTTTGGAAGGTTTTGTTTATGTCAGTCGAGCCAAAATGTGCTGAGATACTGAAGATATTGACTAATGCCGGTTTGACCGTCGCCCCGGGTAGCACATAAAAAAACAATCATTCATTCAAATTCTGATCTAAATTAAAAAAACAAACAAAAAACATAACTTGCCTCCTGTAATGTTATTTTGTTACACTCTTTATTTATTTTTTTACTAATTCCAGAGGTAATTTAGGTATCCAAGGATCCAAATATTACAAGGCGATGTGAATAAAGTGTATCGTGATAAACCAGGTTGTGGCTCAGAAACTGTTGAAGGTGACATGATTAAACTCTCTTAGTCCAGAGTGATTCTAGTCTTTCCGCTGTAACCTTTATACAAATGAGATCATGTGGTTGAGCAATCCAATTTAAGCTGGCGGTGTTAAGCGCAGACAAAGTTGAACGCAGAGGCGGGGGAGGTGCTGACCACTTGTTGTGTTTGTTTTAGGTCACATTTAACATTTGGTGCACTCATTTTCCTTCGCTCTTACGTGCTTTCAGTAGCTTCCTTAGTGAGGCGACAAACACTAATGCTTTACACTAAGGCATATTTGGTTTTATTACAAAGAAGTCTAAACATTTTGAAGAGTTTCCACTATCCTTCTCTTCTTGTACTAGTCAGTTTTAGTTTATTGTATTCCAGCAAAAGACAATGAGTCTCTCTGGGCTTTGGGGAGGTGAATGTAACCGAATGGCTCGAGCTAGAGAGAAAGTCTAATTGGATTACCATGCAGCATTTCAACAGAATCCCTCTCCCAATCCTATTGCTGGCGATCATCAAAGAATACCCAGTGTTCCCCCACGAGCAAGCACGAGATTAGCCGCTCAGCTGTGTCAGCTTCGAACCAAGACGACCGCCCGTTCTTCTGATTTCACAAAGACAACTTCAGGTTCATCTTCTAACCAGGACTCGGGGAATTCAATGATCATACGCTCTGATGGACGAGGCTGCTGGAGCCTTTGCAGAGAGTCACATGGAGGAGGGCAGTGGTTTTTGTGCATTTCTAAACTCACAGATTCTCTTGGACTTGTTAAACTCAATTTATTTGAAAATGGACATTTGACACAATCATTAAAGAGAAAAATTAAGGACACTTTTTATTCACTCGTTTTCATCAACTAACAGCCCAGAGCCCACTGTGCACATGATCAAGCCTTCGATGACACTGAATTGTGGCATCTTGGGGAATGCTAACCTCTTTGGTGCTAAAGAAGACTTATCATCAGTGACGAAGGGGAAATCTGACACAGCAGGAAACTGATGGAAGTCGAGAACCTGGCAGGACTGAGTATCCTGGGGATAGAAGGAAACATCATATTTCACATGGCCGGTGGACTCGCAGGTAATCCGAGAGTTCCTAGAGGTCTTCTGGCTCCCACAAGGATTTTCCAAAGTGTGTTGGTACACAGGAGGATTTAAATGGTGCTAATAACAGAGGAACAAGGTAAAGGTTCAAAGGTTCAAGAGAATGGAGTGGCTGGAGGAGTCGGAATTACTAAGATTGAGTCCAATAAAGTGGATATGGATATACCCACCATGTTCATCACCAAGGCTGGCAAAGACAGCGACAACACCGAGGAATCGCGAGAGGCCGATAGTGAGGAACTTGAAGTCGATTACACACGAAATTACTGGGAGGATGAAGACGACATCTACCAGGAGTTTGAAGAGTTGGACTTTGAGGCCTTGCCGGATCGCTCAGATGGGGATAGCATCGCCTCAGACGACTCCTTCTATCCCCACGACAGTTCGTTCACCTCTCACCTGAACTACTCTCTGAGCGCTGACAGTCCAGAGCCCATCTCCTTCTTCAAGGCTTGCTGCAACAACAACGTCGTCATCGTCAAGATTATGATCAGACAAGGAGTGACCGAAGAGGAAGTAAAGGAGACGGACAGAAACAGAAGAGTCGGTATCTGTGTTCAGTGTTTACATTTATTAGAACAGGATCCCTGACAAACCCCCACACAATGTTTGATACACGAATAATATGAAGAAATTAGTAACAACATGGAGACAAAACTCCGCTGCTGCCTTTCACCATCACCGCTACAGTTAGGCTCATAAGTACTCGGCCAATTAGGCTCATTTTTGATTATTTTGCCTCTGTAGAGGATTTTAAATCCAGATGTGACGTTCTGAACTTCAGCTTGAATTCGTGGGGCTCAACAACAGCATTGCATCAGCTGATTCTATATGCAGTCCCCCAATTTTCAGAGGTAATCTGACAGACTAATATCATTTTTAATATAAGGATAGTTTATGTCTGCCTGAGGTCTGAGACCCGTGGACACCACCAAATGCTGTTTTCTCCCTTGAGATGCTCTGCCAGACTTTTACTGCGGCCATCGTCAGCCGCTGCGTGTTTGTGTGTTTCTCTGCATTCAGATTTGTCTTCAGAGACTGAAAAGCATTTTAATTTGCCTGAATCTAAGCAGAGAGAGTTCATCCTGCTACTTCTGTCAGCCGTCACATGATCGATAAACACTACTGGCATTGGCAGCCATACATGCCCACGCCATAACACTGCCTCCACCATGACTGACGTAGAACGAATGTTTCTCTCGTCCCCCATACCTTTCTCCTCCATCATTCTGCCACAAGTTAATCTTGGTTTCTAAAAGAAGCTGCACACTTCTGTTTTCTGGCTGATCTGACCTTCCTGGTCTTGAGTGTAACCAGTGGTTTGCACCTTGTTGTAAACTCTGTGTTTTCATTCAGTTTTCATGCTTCAGTCCAACGATCATTAAAACATTTTAAAAAGGAGGAAAATGACCACAAAGAGATTGGATGAAGCAAACAGTGTTTTTTTAAAAGTATGAGACTCTCAAGCAGCCAGAAAAATCTGCATATATTTTCAAAAGTACAAATCCAGTTCAGTTTTCACTCTGATGACACCTTTATTGCCTGCTGCTTTTCTCAGTGAAGCGCCATGCTGAAAACATACAGATAGCATTAGCAGGCTATTTGTTAATGGCCAGTGCTCTGTGGTAAAATGTTACTTAAGTAACATTAACATCTAATCAGCTAAAGTTGTGGACAATTATTATGGGGTCTTAATTAATATAAAACCTATATAGGAGCTTTGCTGCAGATTGTGAAAACAGCCTGATGGCACTGAATGAGCGTGTATGAAAAGATTTAATAGGATAAGTGGATTTGAGACTGGATTTGGTGGAATGCTGTCATAGCCCAACTCTAGCAGTTATATCTGCTTTTGCCATCAGGCCAGCTGACCACGGTGCAGCTCTTGAAAGCCAGTAAGACACTGAAGGTCAGATCCTGACGGTGCTTCAGAGCAGTTGGTTAAGCCTTCAGTGACAGATGGGGGAGTGCAGCCTGCACAGAGACAGAGTCAAGAAGCAGCTTGCTCCCAGGGCTCAACTTTTTAAGGACTCGCTAAAGAAACTGCCACGGCATGGCTGTGCATAGCTTATTAAGTCTCATTAAATAAAACTTTAATAAGCAACAATATTTCAAACAGTTTAGTCATTCATGCATTGGTCAAACTATGAAATAACCATGAAATTCATTCCCTCTCAGTCTTGCTGGATGTGCATTCTTGCCAATATCTCATTTACAGGATTTGTTTGTCCAATAGTTGCTGCCTGTTTCTCATCTTGAGCTGGTATATTTCATGGGTCTTGCTTTCCTGGAGTTTGCTAGGTTATCAGCTAATATTAATAAGCTTGGTTGCATCCATAAACTGTATAGATGTGAGGCACACACACACACACACACACACACATTGGCTGGTTAGTGCTATGAAACTGCCTAATACACACAAGAAACTCCCCAACACTGAAGCACAAGCTTCTTCTGAACCACACAGCCAGCCATCACATTTATCACACAATTCCATTAAAATGCTGCACAAACACAGAGGTCCAGTTTACTGACTGCGGTCAGTGCAGGTGAGGCCTGGCAGACCTGTCAATCAAAGTCTGGACCAAACCTCTTACTCCAGTTTCCAGGTGGATAAAAAACAAACCCTTAGAGTTGTTAAGAGTGGGGAAACCATAGAGGGCATATAAAGCCATATTTAGTACCAGGCTGTAAATATGCCTTTTAATGTCTTCAAATTCAACATCTGGGAGTCACTGGGATTGCCTCACTTCTGAAACCAGCCTCAAGTGGCCACTAAAGGATCCACAGTTCACGGCACTTTATAAGTTTATAATTTTAAAACTTTGATCTTACTGTCAGAATCTGGAGGTAAATTTTCAAGCAAACGTATTTTTGAGCATTTCTGCACGCCGAGCGCAGCGCTGAGCACGAGAGACTGTATGTTTGCTGAGCTGCACGAGACAGAGGAGGGTCGTCCTGCATTACTGTGACAGCAGCAGCATCTGTGGAGTTAGAATATGGCGCCGTGCAAGTGAGCGAGGTGCTGGTGCCGAATTATTGAGGCTGACATCTTCTTTATCAGCAGCTAGCTTTTGACTAAAACTAACTATTATTCAAGCTGTCCTCTGTTTGAAAAGCGATGACCCGAATGGCTTCTGGATGTGCTGTCTCTATGGAACACATTTCATGGATTCACAGCGCCGCCGAGGCTGCGCACTCATTGTTTGCACTCTTTGTAAAGCACAAAATAACCATTTATTGGTATGTGACTGCAAACTGGATCTTTAACCTTTAATATGTGTTGTGTTAGAAGCAGACTGGCCTCAGACTGCTGCGGAAACCTCGAAGTTTGTCTCAGCCAGACACATTTACAAGCAAAATCCCACTCGTTTGCTGATCCCTGACACTAAAACTGTGGACTCATTTGTATCTGATTCAGGTGTTCTGCATACCTTGTATTAAGGAGCATCCTTTAGCGTTTGGGTAAATAACAAGCATGTGTATCCAGATGTTATTTATATTCAGACATGTTAAAGAGCTAAGTTAGAAGAAATTGCAATCACAACATGCATTGGGCCTTTGCACACATTGAATTATTGTCACGTTCTACAAAATGAGCCTACAGTCTGTGCTGATCTTTTTTTGGAGGCACATATGTCAGAAAAAAGGTTTTACCCTGTAAAACATGCACATCTGCTCAAAAGACGGCTCTCCAGCAGGAAACTTAGCCATACTTAGCCAGAGTTACCGCTCTGTGTCTGTTTGCCGCTCACTTTTATACACTTGCGAGCAGGCAGACAGATAAGATTTAGTTGTTTTTATGGGAATCACTAAATTGCTTCTTGCCCTCCGGGTGAATATTTTTATGAATACAATAAAAGAGAAAATAAGAACAAGCTTCACTGTAGATAAGAAACAATATTTTGGTGTTTTAAGAGCTGAAATGAATCACAGAAAAAGCGAGAGGATGAACTCAAGTCCTTTTGTTTCGGTGTTTCAGTCCGGCTTGATCATGGCATGCTACAACGGCTACGTGGACATTGTCATGGCTCTGTCTCAGTGCCCGCATCTGGATGTTAACTGGCAGGACAACGAGGGGAACACCGCTCTCATAACTGCGGCTCAAGCAGGTACACACAGCAGCGCACTCCATAATTACCAGAATAAAAGAAGCAGTTTTATGCGCATGTTTTACTGGCATTGCTTTCACGCGCGCCAAAATTAAGTATTTATTTTTCATATTACCACACAGCAAAACTGTTGTTTTTTTAAAAGAACAGTCGAACTTACTCAAAAACTGTCACACGAGTCACTTCTGTATGTTATTAAAGAAGGAGAAAAAACACTAAGATAGGGTGCTGTAGCTTAGGCTGCGCTGTCTCATTAATAGTGTTTATTTTTTTAATCCATTCAGTATGAACAGCAACAATGAGGCATCTTTAGGCTCTACAGATACAACACAAAAACAATGACCCTGCCACACTCGTCAGCTGTCTTGTACAGTTAGGTTCTTGTCACTGACAGGCATGAACTGCATGTTCATGTTAAACAAACAAGTGAACAATTTTGGGTTAGTTAGGTTAAGAAAACTAACTGTGAACAGTGTACATAAGCATTATGTTTTATTCACCGCAGACATGTAGATGGATTTATTGCAAATGTTTAAGGGGAGTGATATAAAAAAAAAAACAAGTTTATTGGTAATTGTGTAGCATATGCAAATATGAACAAACTCCAACTTACTGCTTGCAAACTTACTGTTTACATTGAGGAAGTCATTTTACTGACTAATTTTGCTACATGTTGTTCAGTACTGTGCAAAAGACTTGCGCCACCCATCGTTTCTTTATATTTAGCTGGCTGCAGGGATTTATTGAGCCATGCAAACGTACATGGAAATACAGAGTTTGTACAATTCTAGCAAGCTTGAAAATCAATATAGGGTGGGGCTGCCTTTATTCTTCAACACAGCTTGAACTGTCTGAGGCGGCTTTCTTGTCATTTCTTTAAGCAGTCTTCAGGAATAGTTCTCCAGTCTTTCCAAAGCTCCCCTTTGGATGTCAGTTGTTTTTTGATCTGTCAGGATGATCCCACATGGCTTCAATGTTGAAGTCGGGGCTCTGAGGAGGCCGATCCGAGACAGATAGTGTCCCAGTGTGTGTTTTTCTATCCAGGTATGCTTTTACTGCATTGGCAGCGTGTCTGGGATCTTCATCATGCTGAAGAATCAGATGCTGGTTCCAGAAAGAAACGAGGAGTGATTCAAGACTTTTCCACAGTCCTATATGGTGGAAGAAAATCTACCGTATCAAAATGAGTCACGCCAAATTTAATAGGTCCAAAATATAATTTGTAGCACATAATGAGGTCTGGTTCTTCCAGCTGCAAGAATCAGTGTTATTTGCTGGCATTAGTAAGCACCATCTATAAGTAATTTCATAGTGATGCAGCCACATGTATCAGACATGGTGCTCTGGCCTCTCATCTGCTAACAATGATGAATGGCTCACTGAAGCCAGTGATGAATAGCTGCAGACTGCTCTTCATTTTCTGCTTCATTAAAATAAGTATCGATCCTGTTCCGTGAGAAAATCCTCAGCAGCCCATCAGGCGACCAACGCTGTGAGCCCAGAGCACCATGGGAGACTGCATGATGGAAAAAGCTTTTCCTAACCTCTTTACTAAACTCTGGAATAAGTCTAGACACAGTTTGGGAATCAAACCAGTAATTAATTCCTGTCCAGCCCAATGTGCTCACTTGCCTTTAGCCCGGGTTTGCTCATTTAGGAACTTGTGAGCAGCAGCGACTCAGAGTTTTGTTTATGAGACTTTATGATTTATGCTCTTGAAAGAATTCAGACGACACTGGCAAAACTGCTCATGTTTGCACATCCTGCAATAAAAAAAAATTAAATACGCTATAGAAGTAACTATAGAAGAAAATAGTGTTTTTATGCAACTTTTTTGCTGGATTGAGCAAATATCACAAGTTGTACCACAAAAACAAAAATATCAGTAAATATTTTAATCTGAAATAACAAAATTCTGGGGTTTCCAGATGATAATTTTGTTTAATATGTGCGTATTTTTCATTTTTGACAGTAAGTAGAGAAGGTCTTTGAAATGAAAAATCTCAAAAAGCATTTGATATATGGAGCTTAAACTTCACAGGATTCATTATATATGTTCAAAGTTTGTAACATAAAATTTTTATGTAAATCAGAATTGGCCCATGGGCAGGTGGTCCATGTTTGAGATCAAATGACCCAGTTAGCAGGCGCTTGATGTTTTCATAAAAACATCAAGCTGAAGAAGAGAGAGAGAGAGAGAGTGGTTGCTGGACTCTACAAAAGCATCGCCATACAAAGAATCCTCTCATAACACGTCTGTGTCTATTTCTGGCGTGCAGGCCACGCCATCATCTCCAAATATCTACTAAACTACTTTCCTGGTCTGGACATCGAGAGGAGGAACTGTCATGGTTTCACAGCTTTGATGAAGGCTGCCATGCAGGGCCGGGCTGAGTGTGTCAGAGCGATCATGATGTCAGGTATGTGAACCCAACATGTTTCAGTAAAAGATGATTGGATCAGGAAGGCCCCTCTGCACACTGAGAGGCAACACAGGAAACATTTCTAAAATTGTGATTAAAAAAAAAAATGCAGGAGGTGATATCCAGGCGCGAGACTTTGGCCGCAAAATGACACCCAGAGAGTGGGCACTGTTCACTGGTCGGCACGAAACAGCCTACCTGATGAGCCGGCTGATGTCCAGTCCCTGTGCTGAGCAGTTCTGTGACTCCTTCTCCCTGGAGTGGCCAAAGCTGGAGGTTCGCACACTTCTCTTTATGCAGGTCTAACTATTGAAGGCACCACATTCAAAATATAATCCTTTTCAAGTTGATGATTTTTTTGATCTCCTACAGGAGTTGGTGGCCCAGGCCCAAGAGCCAAAGACCTGTGTGCAGCGTTTGATCAACCTCCTCTCCTGTTGCCCTTATAGATTTTACATCAACAACAAGGTAAACCCTATGGAAGATGGTGTTCTTCAACACATGGTTCAGATCACCACCAGTATATCCAGTCCACTAATCGCCACAGCTTGCCACACAGTGTGCCCGAGCAGCCCGCCGCGCATCGGGAAGCGTCGTCCCGCAGTGCAGGAGATCCTAAAGAGGCAACGTCTGGCAGAGCTGAAACGCCTGGGGCCGGAGAGGCTCAACAACTACAAGAAACTTTTCCAGAACTCGCGGGTCCAGCTCATACCTAAGGCCAAGGATCGGAGGGCCAGCCTCCAGCCTCAGCTGCTCAGCGACATGGCAGCGGCGTCCACAGGGGCCATGAGACGAGCCAGCCTACTGCCGCTCCACATGCTGAGGAGAAGCAGCCTGCGGCCGGGCGTAGTGGTGCCCAAGGTGAGGCTCTGCAAGGCCCCGGATCCAAGATACAAACCCGAAAAAATCAGAAGGAACAGTAACCTGAACCAGCTCCAGATACCCAAGTGGGACTATAAGATGAAGAAAACAGAGAGGATGCAGGAGGAGGAGCGACAAAGACTGGCACCTCTGATTAGCAGAAGATGAGGGGAAAAAAAAGACAAAGGCGGACACGACTTCAAAGAGATCAGTGAAAATCTTGATCTGCCTCTCACAATGCACGCATGCAGAAAAACAGACCCCGTTAATCTAAACTGCTCATTCTCCTGTTTGTTAACATTTCCTACAATGTTGCCTTTTTTCTACTTGAAACCCCGCCTACTTTCTCAGATGGACTTTGTGGTGGAACATGGGAGATTTGTGTACATATGTTTGTTGTTTCTGTTGGGATGCTGACAAAAGTTGTTGTGTATTATTTTGCATTCTGTGGAATGTGGCAGAGTCACTCAAGTGTTTGCTTGACACTCCGACAGTAACTGGTTTCCCACCTTTAAAGGTACCCAGGGACTCTTTTGACCAGTAGAGGTGCTACAGGGCAACGTTTTAATGAAGATGTTTTTTGTGGTTTACACAACCCACGAGTATTGGGGTCGTTACACAAAAAAGTAGTGTATTACACATTACTTTTGACTTTTCTTACAAGTACTGCAGTACGATATGTAATTATTACTTTTGCGTTAGTCTGTAACATGACCTGAAATGTACTGTCACATAATTAGCTATATAAACCTGAGGCTACAGTCCCACGCACTGACACAAACCCCTGTGCTAAAGACACCAAACACACAGTCTTTCCTTTAGTGTTACCGATAAATATAAAACCAAAAAAATCAAATGAGACTGAAACTGTAGTGAAAGTGCGTGTCAAGAAAAAAGCTTCCTCAATATTTTTTCATTCTATCTGGCTTTTCTTTGCTCCCTGGTTTCTAACACTTGGGATTTACAAACCATTTAATTAAAAAAAAGACATATTCTGATTGTCTCCAGTTACAGCTATGATAGAGTTGGGATTGGCGTGGATACCGATAACGACGTCAGAGGGTTAAACAAACTGAAAGTGGTAAGAAGAGACAGAAATGACATAAAAACAGCAACAAGATGAGACGTATAAAAGATAACCACACCTATTGGTTAGGGAGGGGTCTGTCTTGAAGCCTAAATCCTCATATTTCATCTTGATATTTTGACCGATGAGCGAGGGGTGATTCGGACTGATAAATGATGGACACTGCAGGCTCATATGGTAGCAACTTGTCAAACATAATGTTTGGACTTCATGTTCTATCCAGTGGGCTCAGACCTGAGACTAATTTTACCAGGAAAGGGCCTACTTCATTCATTGTGAGAAGTTGCCATATACCTATATCCAAAACAGCCCTGCCCTCAACATACCCTGTTTTATTATATATTTTAGTCTAAACGGGACCATAATTCAGAAAATCCAAAATAATTTAGCAGAAAAAAATTATTTGGAACTGTGTCTGAAACCACAAAATTATTAGAAAAGTGTTTTCCTAGCTAACAGGTGAGAAGTAGATAGATTTCTATACAATCTAACATCTTTTTGAAACCAGAGGAGTCGCCCCCATCTGCTAACGATAATGCAATAAAGTCACTTCCTCACTAGCTTTTCAGATATGGAAGCTGTGACCACGTTTTAAAGTGCATGGGTCCCGCTTATCTTAGAGGGAAAAGGCAGGAAAGATGTGGGAAAAGTGTGCAACATACTGGAATCGGACAAAGACACATATTGGACAGGAATATAAAAAGGGCAGGAATGGGGCTTTAAAAGGCAGGAAGGTGATCCAGTTGGAGGGATTTTAACAGGATGGAGAGAAGAGCGCCTGACACAGCCAAATGATGATTAGTGGCTGGCTGTTACAGATGATAGCTGCAGACAAGGGCAGCTGAACATGCGGGAGGAAGCCAGCAAGCCATTTTACATCAATACATAGTACAACAGGAATTTTCAAGGAAGTGAAGAGCTTATGAGCAGTGCTCGATAGCCGAGCTGAGAAGCCAGCTCACACAGGCTTTGTGAGGGCTTTGTGGAGAATTTGAAAGGCAGCGCCAAAAATAAACAGCTTAGTTCTGGACTGTGACTTGTTGACTTCCACGACAAACACCACGAGATAAAGCAAGGGTCCGAATAAGACTGAAAAAACTGGAAAAACATTTTAAACCTGGCAGCTCCATACTTCAAAGCCTGTGTGATGCCAGATTGTGCCTGTGTGAAGGCGCTTGTCCGGAGGATTGGCAGTGAGCGAGTGGGGATCATGCCTGCTGCCTCCTGCATGACCTGTTGGCCACTTAAACCATTAGCGGAAATGTGTGACCTCCAGTGCATGTCAGAAAGGGCAACTATAGTTTTTCACCAGTGTTGTGAATGTGTGAGAAAGGCTATCATTTATTGTTAAGTACTGTATATATCTAGTACTCTGTGAGTACTGGAGATGCTATAAAAACCACCCTTAGCTGTTCCTGTGTGATTTTGTCACAAATGGCAGTATTAAAAAACAAAGGTGCTTTTATATAACATAAATACACTGAATGTGTTTATGAAAAAGTCTGAAGGGAAAAAATATGATGGTGGACTCTCATCATTTCCTGGGGTTACAATTACGGTTAGTAGTAATGGGAATTCCATCTCTTTTCAGAGAGCCGGCTCTTTAGGCTCGGCTCCCAAAGTAGAGTCAGCTCTTTCGACTCCCAAGTGGCTCCTCAGATTTTACTTCAAAAAAGTGTAAAATAAATTACTAATGTAAAAACATACATTATATGAAATGTTTCTTTATATACTCAACTATAATAGAGTGCTCCAAATAAAAATGATCAAAACAAAAGATTGGAACTCCTGGAGGGCTTGATCCTGTTTCTACTACCTGATGTGACATACACAGTTTGTTCATGTCTGTGCAGGTTGTTTGTGGAGCCTGCTCGATATGAAATTTAAAATTTTAAGTCGACACTCTATCACATTAAAATGTCTCCAATTTTTACTGTTTTCCGTCACTCATTTTCCTCACCGTGCCTGCATGTACAGTAGCCTAGACTAACATAAAGGTCAAGTTTTTCCTTTGTCACCCTTCTACATACAGTGCTGTGAACAAGTACTGTATTTGCCCCCTTGTTGATTTCTTAGTTTTTATGAATTTGTTACACTTAAATGTTTCAGATCATCAAATTTTAATATTAAACAAAGATAAACCTGAGTTTTTGTTTATTATTTCATGTTGTCCAAAGCTACCTGACCCTGTGTGAAAAAAATAATTGCCCCCTAACCCTAACAACCTGTTTAAGATCATGCCAAAGCACCTCAGTCAGATTTAAATCTTTGATGAGGCCACTCCAAAACCTTCAATGCTTTTTTTTACCCATTCAGAAGTGGACTTGCTGGTGTGTTTCAGATCATTGTCTTGCTGCATAACGCAAGTGGGCCTGAACTTCAAGCATGAACTGATGGCTGGAGAATTCTCCTTCAGGATGTTCTGGTAGAGTCATGGATCCATCAATTACCGCAAGTTGTTCAGATCCTAAAGCAGCCCCAGATAATCACACTTCCACATTTGACTGTTGGTATGATGTTCTTTTTTATGAAATGCTGTGTTAGTTTGTAACAAGAGTCAAACCTTCTAAAAAGGTAATCTTTTGTCTTCAGAATATTTCCCCCCAAATTTGGATCATCAAGATGTTTTTGGCAAATGTGAGACGAGTCTTTGTGTTGTTTTGCCATTTTTGCCCAGTCTCTTTCTTATTGTTGTTGATGGATCCTGAACTCTGACCTTAACTGATGCAAGTGAGGCCTGCAGTTGTTCACATGCTGTTTTGGGTTCTTTTGTGACCTCCTGGATGAGTCATTGATATACTCTTGGAGTAATTTGGGTACTTGGTAATTTGGTTAACCACTCCTGGGAAGTTTCTAGTGGATAATGGTGCTCACAGTGGCTTGCTGGAGTCCCAAAGCCTTAGAAATATCTTTGTAACCCTTTCCAGACTGAGAGATATCAGTGACTTTGTGTTTCTTTAGATCGTGGCAGGATGTGTTGCTTTTTTGAGATCTTTTACTTGGGTTATCTTTGCTTATTTTTAAAAATTTGTTTGATAATCTAAAACATTTAAGTGTGAAAAATATGCCACAGAAAAATATCAGGAAGGGGATGCATACTTTTTCTGTAAAGTTTATAAAACAGCGCTTTCTTTGCCTGTTTGTGTCTGTGTGAGTAACTCAAAAAAATCCAGAGTTTATAAATATGCAAATGCTTTATATATTGAAACTACTGTGTTCCACTCTCTAAGACTTCAGGGAGGGCGCTGAGATACTTTCTACTGTGGATAAGAGATTTTGAGGACATTCTGTACAGTGAAGGTCAGAACACAGTGACCAAGACATATTTTGGAGTGGACTTGATTCATGCTTGTCAGTGACTTGTCTCAAAATGCACAGGTTCTGGCAGACAAAAAGAAATTCTATAAATAATATTTTAAAATTCTATAAATAATATTTTAAAGCCTGGCAGTGAGCTGTGCAGAGCAGATTTATTACAGTCATGTAAAGCTGCGAGGCAGGACAAATTCTGCTAAATACCCGTTTAATATTTAATCTGTCGTGTACTTCCTTGGATGTAAATTGGAGCCAGTAAAACATGAAACACCAAAAGGATGAATGAGCAGAGTTTTTTTTTCTCTCTAATTTGATTGGCTTGTTGAAGGCAGGACTGAACCACGATACTCAGCTGAACTGGAGACAGTCGAGGCCTCTTTCCATCGACCTTTTTGCAGCTAAAAATGGAAACTCATAACCAAAGAAAACCATTTTGCGTTGGGGATATGTCACCTTGACAGGAACCTGAAACAACACTTGAGTGGGATTTTAAAACAGTGGTGGAAAAAAACTTGAGCCTCTTGCAGACTTGCAGCAAATCGAAATTCATGTAGCCACTAAACACAGTAACAGTTCTGATGCAGGTAACGAAACTCTTCCTTGAATATACCTTTATTTTGTACATTTGCTGTTGTATGTGTGTAACTACACCCTTCCTTTGATTGATGATTGAATGATTCAGATTTGATCAGGATATGTAAAGCCGAGCTACATTAAAGGATTTGTGAAATTCACGCATGTCTACGTCTCTTAGAGAGAAGTAATAAAAGGACATCTTTGCATAACATTGCAGTGAAGCCTCAAACTGTATGTTTTCCATCTGTGGTTTGCAGTTTCACACAAACCAACTAAAATACTGCTACAATACAGCTTTGTGTGCAATGCTAAGAAGCTACCTAGCCAACAACCTCTGTGGCTGGAAAAAAAAAAATCTGTTCTTCTGATGGCCCCTTGAGGCCAGAAGGGAATAAATCGTCATAGACATCCATGTTAGCCATTTTGGCCAGCTTTACAGCATTAAATGGGTGACATCATGATGGTGAGATCCATCTTTTATATACAGTCTTTGATTCTGCACATTAGAAAAACTGTCTTCACTGTCACAAGTCATAACATTCCAGATTTTTTGCAAAATTATTTCTCGAACATTGCTGCTACTACTTATCTCTTTGATCATTACTTTGGGGTGAAACAAACAAATAAACCATCAGAGTTATACAGAAGGTGTTATACAGAAGAGTCAGCAGCACGTTGTGGTTCCCCTGAAGTCACAAAACACACATGGCATCCCACCTTTCATTTCTTGAGCTGTGACTTCAACTTCTCCCTCACTTTGTTTTGCGCTCCAACAGTGTCGCCACAATCTGTGCCAAAAAGCCAAAGCCCTGGCTCTCACGGAGGCTGTCTGTGGCCACCGTACCATCTGCACAAAGTCATGCAGAACAGGCTTCAGAGACTAAAATGGCCGCCACCCTGACCTGTGGTGCAGTTTTTCTAATGACCACCAGAGAGCACTCATGACCCTTCACAGGCCAATATGAGGTAACTGCATATGTGGATGCCTACCTGCACATAGACCCAGACACACAGAGCACAATCAGAGATTAAACTACCAAAGGACTTCTGATTTTGAAAATCTGAAGCAGTGGAAAACCTTCTGTGGCTATGACAACCAGCACCATCCAGTGATTACATCACTTTCATTAACACAGCGGTGCTGACGTCGTCATTGTCTCAGGAAGCTAAAAATAAAATGTAAAAATGTAATTAAAGTCTACAGCCACATTTTGTCCTGAATCAGATGATGAGCGGCATTTACGTTCATGTTCTCTGCTTAGCTCTCTTCTCAGTTTGATTGTACAGTTCCAATTTGCTGCATTTTTAACACATGTGCACTCATCCAGTTTATTAGAGAAAACAAGCTGCTACAAGGCATGGTCAGAGCTTCAAGGTGCCAGAAGCATGAGATCCTGACACAATTGTCACCGCATCATTTCAGCACATTTGTCAGAGGCACCCCAAATGTGTTCTTATAACCCGCATCTGCAGGAGTTTACATCATCCCTGCTCTATTGATAGGAATTTTGTCTGGAGTTTTGGAAAATTGCAACTCCCACAGAGCTTTAAAATCTTCAAATGCACCCCCAAAAGTAAAACCATCAGATTAAAGATGAATCACACCACAGTCACCATGATTGAGCCCCTATTTTCAGCACGATGACCCTGAATGTCTCCAACAACTTCTGCAGTCTCATTCAGGGACTTGTTAGCAACGACGTCTCTCAGTTATGTAAAAGCTTCGACGTTCATGTGTGGTACTCGAGCATTTAATGTCGCAGAACAAAATGCAAAAGCTCACATTAACCACCGACCGTATTTCTGGCATCTAAGCCAAAGCTCATCTAAAAACCCCATCAACTTTGTCACGAGGGACCTGGAAGTAGGATTCATTGTTCCAGCACTCGACATGTTGGTGTTGAACAAAGTGTGGTCAGATTCCTTTTCTTGCGTATCCTGTTAGTCTGCAGAGGTTTGAGCTATTTTGTCTGCTAATGTTTGCTTCACAGGAGAATGCTTCCTGGCAACTAACCACGAATGTGCAGAGTCTCAGGACCAGGAAACGTGTAAAAATAGTCCTTCCTCGGAGCTAAATGTGGTTGAAAGGGATGGGACGGTGACAGACACATTAATGGTGAGAGGTGGTCTAAGTTGGGATATTTTGATAAGCTAAAAACAAAAACACACAAACTACACACAGATTAAAGGTTTGGCATCAATCATGTGAAGGACAGAAATCCCGTACTTGAATGCATTTTTCCCAATTCTTAAAAATATGAGCATTTATGGTGTTATGCGATAATGTACACTTATGCGTTCCCTTTTGTATAGCATATAGTTGCTATACAAAAGCAGGTCTATGGAGCGCGTCCATGGACCAGTACGTTTGTTGTGAGACTCACATCTGTTCTCTCTTTTGTCAATTTTTAACTGCTTATTCCCAGTGGGCTGGAGCCTATCCCAGCAGACACATGGTGACAGGTGGGGTACACGCTGGTCAGGTTGCCAGTCAAACCACAGGTGGAGTCAGACAAACACTCTCACGTCAATGCATGTCCTTGGACTGTGGGAGGAAACTGAAGGACCTGGAGAGAACCCACACAGGCGCAGGGAGAACACGCAAACGGGCAACATTGTCTCAAAATTTGGGATGACGGATAAAAATGCCTCACAGTCCAACATAAACATCTTGTCATCCTCTTTGGAGCTACAGCACCGCATAACAACTATAAAAATGTGTTTCCTGCGATGTGAAGAATGTTTGACTTAGTCAACAGATTTGCATTCTGTAGTGAATGAAGAGTAAGTAAAACTCTCTGGAAATTAGGATGCCAAACAATAAAACCTAAGCTACTCTGCAGAAACAGCACGCTGGAAAAACCTCGAATACCTCTTTTCCACTGATGCGCTGCCACTGCCGGTGCCGGTGCTGGTGCAGCGCCAGTTCTGTCGCAGTGCCGTATGAAAACAAGCCTGCATTTGGGCAGGTTGGAGATTATGCAGTGAAAAGTTGGGATGGTATACATGGGAAGACAATCGCAGGGGAAGGAAGCAATCTTCCCCCCCCCCCCGAAACGTGTTGAAGCGGTTGTAGATTTTGCACCGGGAGCAGCACTCCTTCAGTGGAAAAGAGGCGAAACCCTTTTGTTTTTGACACCAGAACAAACACACTCTCGGAATCAGAGGTTCTTTGATGGTCCGTTTATATTTTCTTGGAGCAGTTGCAGTCTGTTTGAGGCAATAGAAAGATTCACAATTTCTCTTTTTAAAACACTTTTGGTCTAGCAACAAAAAGGTCACCGACGTTATACCTCCATACAGGTCTCATGGTAAGTTTTCTCTGCCTAAGGATCACAAGGACATACATAACGTTGTCAGTTTCCAGATGCTTACTAACAAATACAGTACGTCTGCT
>VUQK01026733.1:2572-18574 GCA_015106715.1 Bujurquina vittata
GTTACACTGAGGCAAAACTAAACTGTGCCCCCCCCCCTTTTTTTTAAATCGAGCTAAAATTCTTTGGGGGTGCCAAAAAAATGTCATATGCAAGAAAAACTCTGATACTGAAGTGATCTTTCACAGCAGGAGGCTGCCATCAACAATCTTACCCTCTTTCCTGGGGGGCCAGGAGGTCCGTTCTCTCCAGGAGGTCCGGGGGTGCCCTGTGATAGGAGCAGAGTGAGACTGAGGAGACCTTTCTCATGCTTCATTTCAAAATCTGCATCCTTTGACTTACAGGCTCTCCTGGCTCGCCGTCCTCCCCCCGCTCTCCTTTGGCTCCGTCCTGACCCTGAACACAAAGCGGTTCACTTTAGTACGAAGCTCAGACCCAAACCTGCAGAACCCGCAGACCCGATGTGTTACTGAGACCATACTTACTCTGGGGCCAACTTCGCCGGGGGGGCCCGGATCACCAGGGAACCCAACGGGGCCCTGAAGGAATAATGAAACAGAGTGATTACAGGTCTGAGGCCGCTGATGTGTGGCAGTCTCACTGTGTGTGTTCTGGTGTGCATGGGCCATCATACTGGGTTTCCTTTGGGCCCATCATCTCCCGGTCCTCCTCGTCCTCCGGGGGTTCCCGCAGTTCCAGGCTGTCCCGCCTCCCCCTTCTCCCCGCGCTCCCCACGAGGACCCTGCCAGCAGAAGCCTTTGTTCACTCGTGGATTAAGTTGACACATCAGTGATGATCTCCTCACATGGAAGCTCACGAGGTGTGAAGGTCAGACGCTCGTCCACTTACCTTCTTTCCCGGTTCTCCTACGATTCCAGGTGGTCCGGCCTCACCGGGCTCTCCCTGTGGATCACACATCACGTATTTTAATCCATTTTTTCTTTCTCTGGAAACGATCGAGCTCGGGTAACAATAATACGCCAGTACTGCACCTTCTCTCCAACAGGTCCAGGATTACCAACACCACCAGGACCACCCTGAGGACCCTGAAACCCCAAAAAATGTTTGAGAAAAAGATCAAATAATTTCCAACGACGGATACTGACAGCAAAAAGCATCAGCTGATTTATTTTAATTAATGCTAACGATGATTTTCATCATGATTTACTGTTATTAAAGGAACTTGCTGTCAGGTTCACAGAGGTACAGTAAAAGCTCCAAATACTCACGTCAGCTCCGTTTGGTCCCGCAGGGCCGCGGGGTCCCGGAGGGCCGGGAGGACCCTGACAACAGAGTATTGGACTGTTACCATCATTTATTTTATTTATTTTGTGGTCATTGCAGGTGTTTGTGAAACTCACCAGCGGTCCCACATCTCCAGTCTCTCCCTTCTCACCCGGTGGTCCTGGCAGCCCCTGCAAAGGTGAAAGTTCCAGATCAGGCGCTCCGCACAGAGTGAAGCGCCACAAATATTTACAGGAAGCTCAGAAGTGTTGATGCTCTCTGATGTTTTTGTGTTTTCACCTGCAGTCCGATGGGTCCTGGTGCTCCCGGGAATCCTCGGGTTCCCTCATCACCTTTAGCTCCAAAAGGGCCCTGCTGCCCCCTCGGTCCCAGCTCTCCATCAGCGCCCTGCACCACAGAAGAACCAAGGTAAACAGGAGATGCTGCTAGTGCTGGATCGGGTCCAAACTCCTCATCATAACAGTAATGATCGTGTTACTGATCACAGAACTGAAACATCAACGACCTTCATACAAAAAGGTCTTGTTGCAGGGTTCAGATCTCCAGGAATACTGGAGCAGAGACACCGACCACAAAGAAGGTCCAAATAAATAAACTACAGCAGAGTTTGTACTCACAGCGGGACCGGGCTGACCCAGAGGACCCATTGGCCCGGGTGGACCAGGAGGACCCTACAAACCAACAGAGACAAGCACACAAACACTGAGCAACACAACAAAGATTCACAGCAGAATGACATCGTTACCATCAGAGGTCACTCACATGCTCTCCTTTTGCTCCCTTAGCTCCTTTCTGCCCGTGCTCTCCGACCTCGCCCTGAAGCAACAAAGACACTGAATTATTCAGCCTCTGATTCTGAGTCCGGTTTGGACAAACACGACCTTCAGGCTCATATATGGTAGATGGACCGGTTCTTTTCTGTGCACTCAAAGAGCTTTATACAGAGCAGCACTTTCTTCTACATATGAGGGCTTCTATCTAAAGTGTGATCACTGCTGTTTAAAGTTACCCACCTTATCTCCATCCTCGCCGGGAACACCAGCGGCTCCGGCAGGGCCGGGCAGACCCACGAGACCCTGAACTCCATCCCGACCTGCTGGGCCAATGGGGCCTTTCTCACCCTTAGCGGGAGAAAACGAATCAATGGTTGATATTAATCATCAGCTGGACAGACTTTGGTCCACAAATTTGGTCCAGAACACTCACAGGAACTCCTTTCTCCCCAGCTGGTCCAGGTGGGCCCTGAGGGCCTGGTCTGCCAGGAGGTCCAACAGGTCCAGCAGTACCAGCTGGCCCCCTCTCACCAGGAGACCCCTAGAGAAGTACATGAAGATAGCACCAATCACAACCCGATCATTTTTAAATGGGAAGAACTGCGTAACTATAAACTATGAAGTGTCCCAAAGTGAGATTTTTAAAAATTAAACATTCGTTTCTGACCCAACTGAGAGATCCAGATACGCCTCCATTATCTTTGCACTAAAATATTCTTAAAATGATATTTTCATATGAACTGAAACGTACAGCCGGTCCTGGAGGTCCAGCAGGTCCTTCACCTCCCTTCAGTCCTGCACCACCCTGGAAGAAACGACCACCAGAGAAAAGTCAGCACACTGATAACAACAAACAATATTTCTTAAAACCAACTGGATGCCGCCCTGGTTCTGGTTCTGGTTCTAGGACCCATGTTTTTGTTCCTGTTACTTCACTTCCTGCTTTATTTTCCTAGCGTTCTGTTCCCTGTTCACTTCCTGTGTTTCCGGCCCAGCTGTTCCCATTGTCTCATTACAGGTGTGTGTGTATGGTCTCAGTGTTCCCGTGTCCTTTGTCATGTTGTCATTAGTTTTCCTCCTGGTGTGCGTTTTCTAGTTTATGCTGCTGGTGCCGTCCGGTTCTGTCAGTCTCGTGTTCCAGCAATAAAGCTGGTCTCTGGAGTCCTGTTTCGGGTTCCTCAACCTGCCACTGGTGACCCATGCAGTACCATTCATACTCACAGGGGTTCCAGGAAGTCCTCTCTCTCCTGGGAAGCCTCTCAGTCCTGGAGGACCATCTTTACCAGGGCGTCCTATAGGTCCAGGGTCCCCCTTGGTCCCCTCTTTCCCTGAGGGACCAGAAAGACCCTGCTCGCCAGGTGGACCTGGAGGTCCGGGATGGCCACGCTCACCCATGGGGCCGGTTTCTCCTGATGGACCCTGAAGATGGAGAAGGGTGAGGGCAGAAGAATAAGTAAGTGCAAAAGAGCAGGAAATGAATGTGGACAAGTGTGGTTTACCTACAGCACGATGAATGAACTCACCTGAGGTCCAACAACACCAGGAGGCCCAGGTGGACCCATTTTACCCTGGAAACCCTGCAAGAGGAAAAAGTGAGTTATTACAGACGCTCCTTCCTGCTGCTGGGCTGTAATCAGCAGTCAGACTGTATAACGCATCATGATGTCACGTTACCTCCACTGCCATCACTTAGCCATACAGTACATACATTCTTATTTATTACACTGACTCTACTGCATACTCTGCATACTGTGTACTTGACCTGCTACATGTATATATGTAGTGGTTCTGATATCTGTATATAGTGTTTTTGATGTACGTGTGTGTGTACATGTAAATGTGTATTGTTGTTATATATTTTATGTATATATTGTTTTCTATTTGATTTAATTTCTCTTATTTTATTCATCTTTTCATTCTTCTCTGTACTGAGCAAATGCACAGATTTGCCTGCTGTGGGATCATTAAAGTTTATCTTATCTTAATCACATCTTCTCACAATCTCAGCGACTGAAGTGGAGATGAGAGAAAAAACTGCTTTAATGAAAGGAATTTTTACCCATTTGACTCATAACAGAAAATAATCATTATCCAGAAGAAGAGATTCAAGCATTCATTCAATTTCACAGGTCACGACTAGTGTTATTATTCATCTCTGTCTCTCTCCGCTCAGCCCCAACCAATCAGAGCAGGCGACTGCCCCTCCCTGAGCCTGGAGGTTTCTTCCTGTTAAAAGGGAGTTTTTCCTTCCCACTGTCACCAAGTGCTGCTCATGGGGGGTCGTTTTGACTGTTTGTGTCCCTGCAATTGTTGAAGGGTCTTTACCTACAATATAAAGCACCTTGAGGCGACTGTTTGTTGTGATTCGGTGCCATATAAGTAAAACTGAATTAATGTGATTAATCCTAAAAATATGAAGTTTTTGCGAAACACTGTGCTCTGAATTTAAAACATCAAAAGATGTGTTGAGCATCATAAACCTGTGAGTAAACACGTGTCAGCATTTTCACCATCATCAGCTTCAATCAGTGGAACCATTTAAAAACACATGTTTGGGCTTTTTAGCTTTTATTGCACCAGGACTGGGAGAGTAAACTGGGAGAGTAATCTGGGAGAGAGACCAGAAGAAGCAGTAAATGGATTCAAACCCGGGACTCTGCATCAGCCTCACGGGTCACCTGCTCCACCCAGTGAGCTAAACCAGCAGTTTTTAAGAGAGGTCTGAAAGAAAGCTCACTTACAACTTCTCCTCTCTGTCCGGGATGTCCTGGCAGCCCATCCTTTCCTGGTGGTCCCTGTAATGAAACAGTCAACATGAATCAAACCCCCACTTTAGGAAAAGGGTTCCAAACAAAGGAACATCAAACCAACACAGTGCTCTCAGGAGGAGCTCAGCTCAAATCTGTAAATCAGTCTATGAGAAAGAAACATTTGCTTACAGGAGGTCCCTTCGGTCCGGGGAAACCATTGGCTCCCTGAGGTCCTGGCAGTCCCTGAGAGATGATGAAGTATGAACACATCAATATATGACGCACATTTTAAAGTACGCGTTTCCAAACAAGCATTAAACTCTTACCCTCTCCCCTGGAGGACCAGGAGGACCATCGCTTCCTGAGGTTCCCTAATAGGAGCAATGCAGCAAAGAAGAATGCATTAAATACAAACTTTTCTTTATGCTCCATATTTTCAGGCAAAAATTCCAAGGAATGAACATCATCCAGGGTTTTAGGAAAACTATCTTTCTGAAGACAGAAAAATGCTGCAGCTTTATTGGACCTGCTGGTCAAATTCTTCTTCTTTGACTAAACTCCAGCTTTGTGTTTCCGTACAAACATGGACACAATATGAAAGACAGAAAATCACTCCTGTGAAGAGTTTCAGGTTCGGTGTGCAGACCAACCTTTGCTCCTGATTTCCCCGTGGAGCCCCGCGGCCCCCTCTGCCCTCTGGGGCCCTGATGGTCAAAAACAGCACACATGGTTACATTAATGGTGACTACGCTGGAATCATGTTGAGGAATATTTAGATAACTCAGCCAGAAACAGCTTCAAAGTGTCGCTCTGAGAGCAGGTCATTAGAAAACGTACTGTTGGGCCTCTTTGACCTCTTGGACCTGGTTTGCCGGTTGGACCCTGAAGACACATAGACACAGTGGACATTAGAACTGGTATTATACCTTAGTCACTTCAATCCTTGTTAAGTCTGACATTGTCTTACTCGTGTCCCCTTCTCTCCGTTTGAACCAGGGAATCCTGGGAATCCCAGAGAGCCCTGAAAGATAGATCAACAACTCCAGATCAGCCGTTTCTCACTCTATAGAAATACGATGGTGACCAGGATGAACCACCGAGTCAGCGCTAATCAAAGATCTGTGTTTCTCTTACCTTCGGTCCTTGTCTTCCTGGATATCCAGGAAGTCCAGGCACACCAAGTTTACCCTGGAAACAGATGATGAATGAATCAGAGCTGCTTTGATGCCGTTAACAAACCTACGACTTATGATTCGTTTGGGGAATCCAGGTGAGAAACACCTGACGTCATGCACAGGTGTAGTCACATCACTGTGCAATAAAACTAATGTTACAATGTTAAATGAAGGTGAAATGAAGCAAATAAAAGAAAAAAGCTGTTAAAAATTCCCTAAAATATGCCTGAAGAAACACTTTCAGATCCGGGACACGGGTAAATATCAACTTTATTATGAAAGTCTCCGTTTAAATCACTTAAATACAGCCACAGTCAGCAGCACAGCTAAAAAACGTAACTGTAATAAAAACAGGCCTACCTTCTCACCAAGCAGGCCAATAGGTCCAATCTCACCAGGGGGTCCAACACGACCCTTTGGTCCCTCTGGACCGTCCTCTCCTCGGGGCCCTGGTACTCCAATCTCTCCCTGCCCAAACAGAGCTGTCAGATTAAATGTGTGCAGAATAAAGAGCAATAACTCAAATATTTAAATGAGTAAGACCTTCACTCAGATATCCCCTGTTATACTAAAGACCAAATGTTACCCGCTCTCCTTTGGATCCGAAATCTCCTTTAATTCCTGGGAAACCGTCTTCTCCCTGACAGCAAAGACACGGATAATAACAGGAAATAATATCAACAAATGTCCACATCAACATGATCTTATTAGGTAAATATGGACGTATTAAACTGTAAAGGAGGGAGTAGGGTCCACCCTAACCCCACCATGACCCCTAACCCCAACATGACCCCTAACCCCACCATGACCCCTAACCCCACTTACCTTTTCTCCTTTGTGACCTTTCAGGCCGCGGATTCCTTGAGCTCCCTGCGATTGAACAGTTACATAATCAGTACGTTTACTGAGAAATATTTGTTCAGTTTATCAGATTCAAAGATGTGTTTAATAATCTGTAAGTTAAAAATGACCTTGATGCCCCGAGGACCAGGATAGCCGATAGCTCCCTGAGGACCGTTAGGACCCTGCAGGAGATCAGAGACAGCAGTTACAGCGCGCGCACACACACACACATGCGTGCATGTGCATACACTCACACACACACACACACATGCGCGCGCACACACACACACACACACATACACACACACACACACACACCTGGTTTCCCTTGGTGCCAGAAGGCCCCTCCTTTCCTGGGTGACCCTGTAACAGTCAAGCAGAGAGCGTAAGTCTTTGGGAGGACATCGCCGAGCTGCAGGTGTTTCAGCCTAACAACATGAAGAGAGACAAACGTACAGGAGGCCCATCAGCTCCAGGCATTCCTGGAAGACCCGGTTTTCCGGTGGGACCCTGGAGGAAGAGAAGAGTGTCCATAAGGGCGGTAACATGTCGATGCAATTAGGTCAGCAAATTATAAATCTAATGCACCTGTCTCGCTGTGCCTGAGCTGCATGCAGGTGTGTTCAGGTGGTCCTGCACCAGAACTTTTTGGGTAACTTTAAAAGCCAACAAGTACGACAGAGCGATGATGCATGAAGCTGAAGCATGAATGCACTGATACAGCTCTACAAGACTAAACTCACTGATGTGTTTTTCTTCTCTCCGCAGTGAGGAGCCACCAGAGGAATATTCTGGGCTGATCAGCAATTAAAAAGGAGGCTGCTGTGTTGTGTTGTGTTGTGTTGTGTTGGATGCATAATTTCACTGTAATCTCACAGATGTGTGTCACAGCTGCAGCGTCTGTGTGGATCAGTGAGTTTATCAGTGGTGGTTGAAGGAGTTTGTTTCTGATGATATAATTCTCAGAAATCCCTTTAATTCCTGCTGTTTCCGTGTCCCATCACGGTGCCCCCCCCTCAGCTGACCCCTCACTGTCCCTCTCGGTGATATTTATCCAAGAAATACAACGATGGACTTCCGCTAATTAATCACAGTCCAACTATTACACGACAGAGTACTTTTGATACAGAGTAGCTGATCCATGTAAGGCCTTACCTTCTCTCCTGGGGGGCCAGTGGGCCCCTGAGGTCCCGGCATGCCCTGAAGAAACATGATATTTGTTCACTGGATGAAATGAATATCATTTAAACGGTTTACTTCTGTCTTCGTGTGCATGTGAAGCAGGTATGTGATAATGAGCAGGTGTTCTCTGTCTCACCTGAGTTCCTGGGGTTCCCTGCTGACCCGGAGGTCCTGGCTCACCTTGGGGACCCTGAAATAGGAAGAGAGCAATGAAGGGTGCAGCAAAGTGAAAGGGAGAGATCCATCTAGAATGACTCAAAGTGCTTTAACAGGATGAGTTCTGGTCCTGACTGTTCAGATTCACATGAGAACACTGACCAGGTTTCCTTTGGGGCCGTGGGGTCCATCGTTTCCTCGTACGCCCTGAGGAGAAAACTACAATCAGTTTCCCAGATTTTCCCTTAAATGTCAGCTTCAAGCTTTTTGGGAACAGGAAATCTCTTGTGGAGCTCTGCTCAGCATCCCTGAAACATGCCGATGCTGCTGTCCTTAAATCTGTGGACATCCTTCGGCTTAAAGTGGGAGTCCGATAATTTTACAGTTTATTCAAATCTGTTGGGCTCACTCACTTTGTGCTGGTTTGTGCTTAAGTGCATGTTTTAAAATGAAACAATAATGTGGTGGTGAGACGTAACAAAGAGTGTTACAGAAAATACTGCCTGCTAAACGTCCTGCTTCAGGCGGACCCACAGAACCCGCCAGGACAAAAACACACAACAGCTTCATGAAACTGAAGGTATTCTAACACTGCAGCACGCCCCCCCGCTGAACCATCATGCAGTGCTGCAGTACCATTGTGTGATTATTGTGTGACATATTTTATTATTATTTATATATAATTTATACCTTTAACTGAATCTTTTGAACATCTGTAGACAAAACTAATTTTGTTGCAGTGCGTAACAACAAATGTAACACAACAAATGAAACATAACAAATGTAACATAACAAATGTATGGCAATAACAATAAAGATATTCTATGCAAACAATCAGAAAGTTTAAATATAAATTCTGGCACTGTGGAATTGTTTTGAGGAGGTTGTGGGAACATGTTCATTGTTAGTTGTCGGATATAAGCAGGTTACAGGCTGTTGCAGCAGGTGGTGCTGTGGGGGTGCTGTGTGGGGTGTTGTGAGTAAAACAATGGAGCCAAAATCACAGTAGACTGGGTATGAAATAGCTTTCACTCACAGGAGGTCCTGGGACTCCAGCAGGACCTTTGGGTCCAAGTAAACCACGTGGCCCCTGAAGACACACACACACACACACACACACACACAGCAGAAAGTCACTCGTGTAAACCAACACTCACTAGAAAACACCAACTGCAGTCTTTAATGGAAATCCAGGAAAACAAACTGTAGAAAGGAAACTTATAAATATGTAAATTATAATCAATATTTTCAGAATCAGTTCATTTAGACCTGCGATCTGTTTCTCTGCACTTTTCTGCAGTTCCTTTTCTTCAGATCTCACAGGATTAACTCTTATTAGCTGCATAAAAACAGCAGTTCCTGTTTCAGTGATCCTAAAAGCACTCGGGACCATCTGTCACTGGCCTGCATAATAATTACAGTAAAGGTCCTCCTGAAATATCCTAAAGGTGTTATTATTTTGAAACAACTGGTGCTAAGGCAGTGAAGTGCAATAGGAGACTTTTAAAATACAGACAGTAAAAACACAAAGAGGCCATCGAGCCATGGACTCCACTGTGGTCCAGTTCTGATGATCCCCTGTTGGTGCTTTCAGCAGGTCAGCATGGGCCCCCTGACAGGTCTGCAGCCCCAAACACAACAAACTGATGCTCTGTGTATTCTGACACCTTTGAACCAGCATGAACTTTTTCAGCTCCTCTGTTGGATCGGACCACGAGGCCCCCCCACGTATCACTGAGCTGCCCATGACCCTGTCTCTGGTTCACTGCTGTTCCCTCCTTGGACCACTCTGACAGATACTGCCCCCTGCAGGAGGAGAACTCCCCAGAGGAGCAGCAGGTTTGGAGGTGCTCTCAGCCAGCCTTCATAGTTTGGTCCTTTAAACTCAATCAAACTCTCACGCTGCACATTTTTCCTGCTTCTGACATCATCTTTGAGGAACTTTCCCTCATATATTCCACCCACTAACGTGCCATGATGAAGAGATGCTCAGTGTTAGTCACTTCACCTGCCAGTGGACACAATGTTAGGTTTGATCGATGTGAAATAATGAGAGAAGCAAAATCAGCGGTGCCATCATCGGTACTCACTGGTTCACCTGGGAGACCCCTGGGGCCAACGTCTCCATCATCTCCCTACAAACACAGAAGAACAAGCATTTCATGGATGAAAGATGAAGATATGAAGCTATGAAGTGACACAACCCAACACAATCTTTGAATTACTACTACGTACCCTCTCTCCGTCCTCTCCGGGACCCCCTGGTGGTCCCATTGGTCCTGTGTCACCCTGACCAAATATAAGAATAAAACAGACATGAATCAATTATTTTCCAGCATTATTAATAAAGATTTTAATTGATAACAGCAGTTCCCTTCCATTGGCATTATTTAAGATTGTTCAGCTTACCCTGTGTCCTTTGTCACCGGGCAAACCAGGAAGACCATCAAAACCACGGTCGCCCTGTGAAAGATGCAGATGTGTAAGTATTATTATCTATTATTTGATAATGGAAATGAAAAAAAGGAGGACAATGAGCCCGAGGATTTAGGATCCAAGAAAAATGCTGACTGTGTAGAGTCTGGTACCAAAATAATGTCAGCATTTAATTTTTTTTGTTGGTCTAGAGAACCAATAAAAAAAGCTACAAACACAGAGTAGAAGATTCAGGCTCGTGGTTCTAAAGAAAGAGGGTACCTTAGCCCCAGGCTCTCCTGGCATCCCCCTGGCACCATCAGCTCCGGCACGGCCCTGAGGACCAGAGGAAGAGCATGTTTAAGTTGGACCCAGGTTTGATTTTAGTGGGATAGAGACAGTTTAAACAGGCTGAGGTGTGAGGCTCTGGATTCAAGAAAACCTTTATTGGTCTTTGAGGTTCTAAAACCTTCTGATGAAAGCCTTGCTGTCAGAACTCCACTAAGAACTTCTTTAAGCAACAGCAGGTCCTTATTCTCTTTCAGATATAACAGCTACTCCTTTAAATCTTAAAAAAAAACAGTGATACCACAAACATCTTAATAATAAATGTTAGCCATTTATACTCACTCTTCTTCCTGCTTTGCCTGGAGGGCCCATCAAACCCTGAGTTCCTCTGGGACCCTGAAAGTAAATCAGAGGCCATCAGAAGTGCCAGTTACAAATGTAACAGAAATGAGCTAAAATGGTTCATAAATACAATTCCAACCATCCCTATGAAAGAGTCACCAGGGGAACTGTTTACCCGGCCCAGGATAGGGTTACTGGGGCCCCACCCTGGAGCCAGGCTTGCGGGGGGAGCTCAAGGCAGAATGTCTGGTAGCCAGGCATTAGCCCGTGGTGCCCAGCTGGGTGCAGCCTGAAGAGAAGACACGGGCCTGCCCGCTTGTAGGCCCACCACCCGCAGGAGGCGTCATAGGGGTCGAGTGAAATGTGTGTTGGTTGGTGGCCAAGGGTGGAGGCCCTAGCGGACTGATCCCAGGCTATAGAGACTGGCTATGGGGACATGGAATGTCACCTCTCTGCTGGTGCATGAGGTTGAGAGCTACCGATCAGATATAGTCGGCCTTACCTCAGTGCATGGCCTGGACTGTTCCAGTCTGGAGTTGCCCTTGGTGAGAGGCAGCGAGCTGGGGTGGCTATTCTTATATCCAGATATATAGTTCAATTCAATTCTATTTTATCCTTTCGAGGGTATTCGAGTGTGGACTTTGTCACAGATTGTGTTCATAATTTTTATGAACACAATTTCTAGGCGTAGCCAAGTAGTGGAAGGCTTCTGTCTCAGAATCTCATCTCTACATTTTAAAGATGATGCGGTCCTGTTGGCTTCATCGGGTGGTGGCCTCCAGCCTGCAGCAGAGTGATTTTCAGCTGAGTGTGAAGTGGCTGTTATAAGAATCAGCACCTCTAAGTCTGAGGCCATGGTCCTCGGCTGGAGTGCCCACTCCGGCTCAGGGATGAGCTGCTGCCCCAGGCAGAGGAGTTAATGATCATGGCATATACACTTATCTCGGGTCTTGTTCATGAGTGACGGGAGCAGAAAATGGACAGACGGATCGGGGCTGCTTCTGCAGTGATGCGGACGCTTCACCGGTCTGTCATGAAGAGGGAGCTGAGCGTAAAAGCAAAGCTGTCGATTTACTGGTTAATCGACGTCCCTACCTTCACCTATGGTCACGAGCTTTGGGTAGTGAGGAGAGCGGCCATTCGGGAGGGGCTCAAAGTAGAGCTGCTGTTCCTCCACATCGAGAGGACCCAGTTGAGGTGGTTCGGGCACCTGACTGGGATGCCTCCTTGGAGCCTCCTCGGTCAGGTGTTCTGGGCATGTTCTCCAGGGAGTAGGCCCGGGGTAGACTCAGGACATGCTAGAGAGATTATATCTCCCGGCTGGCCTGGGAACACCTCGTGGTCCCCCCGGACAAGCTGGAGGAGGTGGCTGGCGAGGGGGAGGTCTGGACTTCACTGCTTAGGCTGCTGCCGCTGTGACCCGGCCCAAATAAGTCCCTCTATAAAACATAATAGTCATTCTAAGATATGAGGCCAGGTTTAGTATGATTTTACCTGAGGACCAGGGTCTCCAAGCTCTCCTTTCAAACCAGGAGTTCCTGGACTTCCCTGAAAGAGGAAAAAGTAAATTTGTGTCTCTTAATGATGGCGGCATATACACAAAGAGGACAGAATAATTAAAATAGACCTTTTATGGTCTAAATGAAAGGTAACATACCAGGGGTCCGGGGCGTCCAGTGAATCCCATTGGTCCAGGAGGCCCTTTCAGAGCCATCTACAGAGAAACATCATATCTCCTTATCATGGTGCTTTAGCAAGAAACTCTATTGCCAAATTCATTTTAAGGTCTCTGGATCATGTCTGGATCATCATCTTAGCATCCAGATATGATTTGCTGTTAGCAGGTTTTATTTTTTGTGCATCATACTTTGTACTGGGCCCTGCTACTGATTTCCCTAAAGTCATATTAATTATGTTTTTAAGACTCATGAAAGGTCTCTTAGATAGCAGAATTATTTTTTTTATAAAAAATAAATACAAAGTCATTCAAAAACAGTGACATCATTGAGCAGAGGAACTGCATCAAGAATCGTCATTATTCAGTAAAGCTAACAGAGCAGCTGAAAGGTGAAATAAGGTCACTGACCCTGGCTTGAGATAAGATGGCTGCAGCCTGGGCTTCCTGTGCAGAAACAACGGGTCCTTTATCGCCCCCACTCTGCCCAAAACGGAACTGCAGGAACAAGAAACGCATTCAGGCTACGTGGAAAAACCTAACCAGTGGATTACTGTAAGGTTTCAATAAAAAACAGGAATAATTACTTATAAACAATCAAATCAACAGACGATAGCATGACCGTAGACAGCAGCTGTATCTAATTCAAAGACCAACATGTAGATATTTATAGACAAACCAACACTGAGCCAGCTGACTTAAAACACAGCGTGTGCGTCTGACAGACATCACCAAAACAGCTTCTCCCAAACACACTCATCTTTATAGCCATTTTGGTAGTTTCCATAATAGGCTATGGCTGAAAAGGTAAAGGTGACTCACGGGCAGCATGAGTGATGTTCCAGGAGGTCCAGGAACTCCATCAGCTCCAGGAAGTCCAGGCCTACCAGGAGGGCCCTGCAGGAGTTAGCAGATGTTTAAGAAAAGGGATGAACTTGATGTTGCTTCTTTTGCAGAGACATCTGCAACACACAGATTTAGCAGTGACGTGTCTACGAATCAAAGGAAAATACTCACTCTCTCTCCAGGGTCACCAACAGATCCAGGAGGTCCAGAAGATCCCGGAGGTCCAGTAGGGCCCTGAGAGAATAAAAATCAAGAGTTCAAATATTTGTTCACAGAAGGTGAGAAAGCGTTTTTCAAAGATGGAGAAATGTAGTGGGTCAGAAAACAGCCTGAAAGCAGTGACTCACAGCAGGCCCCTCAGGTCCTGGAGGCCCTTCAATCAGCATACCCTGCAAAAGGCCAAATAAACTCATTAAAATGGTGCCTCAAAGAGAACTACACAATCAGTACAATGCAGAAACCCACCATACTTCCTATTAATGCCCACTCTATTAATCAGAGTCCTCTAATTTTGAGTGATGAACACTTGAGAACGTTTTCTTTAGCACCCTCCAAGCTCAGCTCCACACCAGTCTTCTTTAAATCAGATCAATCGATACTTTATTGATCCAGAAAGAAATGAAGGAGTCCAGTAGTGCAATATTCATAAAGATGGAGAGTCATCAGTGCAGAGGCACATGTGCAAACACTGCAGTGCAGTAATACACAGTAATACACAGTAATAGAGAGTATTAATGGATGAAGTGTCTGATTTACAGAGGACAAATACCAACAGATGTAAGGATGATAGTATGTTAATGTCTGCTGAGTGAAGCATTAAAGAGTTTGATGATTTCCTAAATCTGTCTGAGCAGCTCTGTAGGAGCCGCCTTCCTCTGAACACACTGATTCATCATTTGTGTGATGGTGACCGTCATCGTCCATGAGAGCAGTTTGTCCTTCTCTCTGCCACATGGACCAACATCTCTGAGGAAGCCTTCACCACTTTGTTCTGTTCCATGAAGAATTAAATCATCTCTGAAGGCAAAGATGATAACATAACAAGATGTCCCTCATAAAACTGTTCATGTTTGTTTATGTTTATTTGTCACATGCACAGTTATACACAGTACAGTGAAATGTTTTTTTATACCTGCAGCTGATAATAAGAAGTGAAGACAAAAACAAAAAAGATTATATATATATATATATGTATAAATAAGTAATTCCCACTATACACACTATACATAGAAGTGTGGGTGAGTACACAAAGTATCTCAGATTACTGCGTACAAAAACAGGATGGAAATGAGGAGGCTGCCAGTACAATTCTCTGTATCTTTTGGGAAAATTAAGTGCTGGAAGATGTTTCTGATTCAGAGCCAACAACAAACACCTGATCAGGTAAAACTGTAGAAATGACTCACAGGCTCCAACACAGCAGGTTCTCCTTTCTCTCCTTTCTGGCCTCTGACGGCAGCCTGAGGAAGACACACATGTAAGCAACACAAACAGCACAGTCAGTCACACACACACACACACACACAGTGACTGCATGCATCGACAAAGATGATGCTGAGAGGTTTCCACACACCAGCATCAAACACAATGTCACAGACTTTTATCCAAATACCATCGATTCTGAGGTTCTCCAAACTGTCGGTCCTTTACGTGTAGACTTACTTTTGCACACATCGAGAATCATCTGAGCTTAGCACCACAAAATGAAGCATACACTCACATAAACGGCATAAAGATGACAAAAGATGCAGCAGTTTGTTGCTGCTGCACTTCTGCATGCCTCTGTGTGCAGTGCATGCGACAGACCGATATGATGCACTAGGCTACACACACGATAAAATAAACCCATTTCAACCAGGACTGCGTCTTGAAATGTATTCACTGTCTGACACTGAGTGAGTTTGCAGCTAGAAATTTGTAAGAAGGGGTCTGATGGTAAATGATATCCCTGCAGCAAACGCGAGTCATGTGACGGGACGTGGAATACAATCTGACAAAACATTAGAGTTGGTTGAAATGGGTTTTGTTTTTTTCTGGGGGTGGGGGGTGGGATGGGGGCATCTGAAGCAAAGCCACTTACGCCTCCCTCGTCTGTCACAGCAGACAGGGCGGGGCCAACATTGCCATCAAGCTCTCCGGTCTCTGGTACCGGCTCAGTGTAGTCCCGGTAGTTATAGTCGTATTCCTCGGGGCCCACGTTCCCCGTCGCATACTCCTCAGCGAAGAACTCTTCGCCCCCACCGCCAGCCTTGGCAGCATCTACCTCCTCTCCCACCAGTGCCGGCTCCACCTGGGGCTGTGTTGAGTTTATGGTAGTGGTAGTAGTGGAGGGCACGAGGAGGAAATGAGTCAGGCAAAGGAAAAGAAAAGAATC
>VUQK01026736.1:12059-25404 GCA_015106715.1 Bujurquina vittata
TAGGACTTTCAGTGTTACTGCAGGCCAATTTCATTGGTTATTACTATACACTTTATCGTTCGTTTTCTGTTTCAGATAACCACACGCTCACACACACACCCCCAATCACCTCAACATCAGTCCTCTGATCATCTCCCTGCTTGTACCCGCTTCTATCCTGGCTTAATAAACCTTCTAATCTGCACCAGTGGAGTTTGCCTATTCCTTCTGACCGAGGAAGATTAAATTGATGAACAATTCGCAATCAGCGCATGTTAGACGCACACAGTACCTTACAGTCTTGATGAACCAAAGTCAGTTTGAAGACTGCGACTGGTCCAGGATCTGGTCTCCATCTTTGAAACAACCATTTGAAAGACGACGAGATTCCAACTTAATTTCCCACGGCCGCAATAACTTTGCTCATAATTGACGTTCATTCTGGAATTATTTAATAAAAGGAAAATAAAATATGAAAAAAAGTTATGTTTTACTATATTTTATTATTAAAACTCCCCCAAATCATTCAAATTTATTTATTTTTTGCTTAAGTGGACCAAACACTTACTTCTGGACTAGACATCAAAACTAAAAAAATGTCACCGCTGAGAATAATTTCAGGTTCAGGTTCAACACATGGACACGGAGTAGCTGGGGATTAGAAAACAACACACGCCAGCAGCTCACGGTCAATCAGTGTCATGCAGAAGATGTGATTATTATAGTTCTCAGCTGGAATTGGACAAAACAAAACAAGACAAACACAATTTTCTTCATTCTTGTCCACTTAAATATCATAAATATCATAACCACAACATCAAAACAAACAAACAAAGAGCATCTTCTGCATTTTTATCCATTTAAATATCACAATTACTCATTTCAATTGGACTCAAATATTGGAATCATTTGGCTTTCTTAACTATCTGATTAGATAATGCAAGCTATGACTCCTCAGGGGTTGATTAGCTTGCATAGTCCACTTGTTGATTTATTCATCAGCATATCCTTATTTACATATAAAATGTATTTTCCTGCTCCTTTATTTTTGTGTTTACCTAAATGTCTATTTTTTTTTTTTGAAAATGGTGGAAATTGCTGTCGGCAGGCTGAGTTATTCTATTTGCACTCTGTCCCAAAGGTTCATATTGAATTATTCAAGAGTCCTCTTGTACTTTGAGTCTGCATGGAGCTCATTGCAATATAATTTAGAATTAAATAGAGAGGTTTACTTTACTCTAAAAAGCTGTCAATGAGTAGAATTTAATCTGGAAAGAAGACCGTTCCCTGATCTCGCTGTCCCGTTATGATCAATTTGGTATTAAATAACAGAGTGTCTCAAAGGATTAATTAGTCAATTTGTAGATTTTTTGTTTTTCATTGATAGCAGTGTATTTTGCTTAAGTATAAGTTAAGGAAAATCTTTATGAACTGTATAGAAAATTGCAAATTAAATATCTCATATAATTAAAAATGCTGGAATTAGGTCATTTGATAGTGTTTGTTTCTATAAATTTGTGACAAATTTTCAAGTGAAGATGTTAAATTCATACGCCTGTACAGGAATGTCTTTTGTCATGTGGGCCACCTACGTCAGGGTTTCCCTGCCATCCAAAGCCCTCGGCCTGAGGTTTACAGAGCACCTGAAACCAGCATTCAAAGGACATTTAGGTGGCCCCATATGCCCCTAAGCAGGTTTTACCTGCTTCTCTCCCCCCACTATGTGCTGTCAGAGAAGTTTTATTTTTCTTTTACTTCTCCCCCGGATGGATAAAACACTGGTCAAAAGATATTCTCTCATTTGGCGTTTTGATGACGGTGATGGAGAGCATTGTCACATAGGTGTTCAACTTGAATGAGATGTGATAACTGTAAGGATCAAGCCTGTGATTTGCATCATTTTCAGCATAGTTAAACCGTTCAGTGACACCGGGTGCACTATGGATAGGGGCATTGTCATGCTAGAAGAGACCAATCCTCAAAATACCACAACACTTGTCCACTTTCCTTCTAACACGGCGAGTGGACACAAAGCGTGCCATCAAAATGTTTGCATCCCCCTGCTGCTGTCAGGCATGTCCTCTCTTGGTGCAAGCCACACATGCACTCACCCACTTATGAGGAGTGTGACAACAGATGACTCACCTGACCATATCAATTTTTCATCCACATATCTCCAAAATGTGCATTAATCTTTGTAATGAGGGGGTTTAAGCAGCGCAACCTTTTTTAGAACATCCCTCACAGTATTTAATTGCGGATGGACTGAGCTTCCTGACAATCTAATCACATCTCAGCGTTGAGAATGTGAAGGAGATACAAGCCAACTAGGAAGAGCCGGACTTCTGTTTTTCCTTACAAGCTGGATTCGTGTATAGACACCACTGCCAACAAACAGGTGCTGCAGGACACAATTTCTATCTTTATTTAATAGCGTCTTTCGTTTACGTGTGAACGCGGACGTCACATACGTCACTCTTGTCATCCTTGTACTAAAATCAGACTCACCTGACCCTGCCCAACATTTTTAATACATGCTGCAGAGAATGACTGGGGTTGTTTGCTTAAATGCTCCATGCAGTACATCGCAAGGAAGCATCTATATTTGTTGTTAGTCTCCACCTTTTTACTCACATTTTCCTTTAATTTGTCAGCTCCATTATCCTTGTCTACACTACATGCAGCTCTCTAATACTGCGTCCACTGATTTCCACAATTCAGACATCACATCAAGTCTGTACGGGCGTGAATGCAAAAAGGAGAAGTGCAAGAAGGTCCACGGGAGTTCAGAGTGCATCTATTGTATACTTCAGAAGGTTTTATATTCATTCGTTACACTTGGTCTGCACTTGTACAGTACATATCACTCACACCTAAAAACAACCTGAGATGACTTGACCTCAGCAAAAATATGAAATTCTGGATGTTGGCAGAGGAATAAAAAACGTGACAGTAAAAAAAGTGTAGAAAAATGAGCTAGTTGTTGGGGCGACTCGGTGTAAAGGGCTGCAAACATTCAAAATGTAGTATCCTGCTTATTCTATAAATTTCTTAGAATGAAGATCTTGGATAACTTCAATACAAATCTAACTATAAGTAGCTTAAATATTTAATACTGTATAATATAATTTAAAAAATATACAGATTATTTTTGTCTTTATCGGCTAAAAATTGCTACCTCGATGTTAAAACACTGAAACTCAAGATTTTAAAACAAAAACTAAACTGAAAGGAGCAACCTCGCTCTGAAACACGAACATTTTCTTCCTTTTTTAAAAAAAATATAATTAAACTTATTGAACTAAAATGATAATGTCTTGAGGTTGATATACTATACAGACACGCTCACCCACTCATAAAAATCTTTGCTTGTTCATTCTCGATCACCTTTAGGGGCGTGTCCCATTTTGGTCATATTCAGCACACATGTTCCCGTATACTGTGCCAAGTCACTTGGTTATGGCGTTCCATGTATGTCCTGCCTGCTAGCATCTTCCACCCTGCTGTTGAGTGCTGGATTGTCTCTGCATCTCTGCACAGCCTGCACCTGGGGTCTTGCCTTGTGTGGTAGACCCCAGCCTCTATCAGTCTTGTGCTTAGAGCCTCTGTGCTGTCTGTCAGTCCAGCTCTGTCCAGCCGTTGGTAGGATTTTTCCTTATCAGTCACTTCTGTCTGCTGGTGGTGCATGCTGTGCAGGGGCCTGCCCTTCCATGATGGGTCCTATTCTTGCGGCTCTTCTTTCTCTGGTTTATGCTGCCTGAGGTACTCACTAAGCCCATGATTGATTGTGGTCATCTTCCTGAAGTACACATGGATCTTTGATGTCTCATCCAGTATAGTGGTTCTAACACTTGCTAGTCCTCGGCGTCCTTCCTTCCACTTAGCGTACAGTCTCAGGGTGCTGGATTTGGGGTGAAAACCTCCATGCATGGTAAAGAGCTTTCTTGTCTTGATGTCAGTGGCTTCTGGCAGTGTAATCCCCTCAGTTCTGATTACCTTCCCTCTCTTTGTTACCATCTGACTACATTCCTCCAGTTCAAATGACATTCCAATGGTCTTGCTGTAGATCCTAGTGGTTTAGATCAGTGAGTCGATGCCTTGTTCACTCCTGGCGTACAAGTTGATGTCATCAGGGTAGAGGAAGTTGCTGATTTTTTCTCTATTCCATAGTTGGCATCCATAGCCAGTACTGTTACTGATCTGGCTGAGGGGGTTCAGGCCTGTACAGCCCTTTGTGGGAACAGCATCTCCTTGGTAAATGATGGTGACTTGTGCAATTGGCTTGAAGTTGGCTTCTAGTGTTGTTCTCCACATCCCCACTGAGTTCCTGATGAACGCTCTTAGAGTCCTGTTAATCTCGTACAATGCCAGGCATTCCAGGATCCATGTGTGAGGCATTGAGTCATATTAATCCATGCAGTGCACAGCTTGGTCAGTCTGGTCTTGCAGTCTCCAGTGATGATTTTTGCTTCTCTGTTATTTCTGTCAATTCCTTTCTGGGCCCTGCTCATGTATTTAGCCATGTGCCTGTTCAGCTTAGCCACTATGATGCCTGAGAGGAGCTTCCATGTTGTACAAAGGCAGGTTATTGGCCGGTAGTTGGATGGGACCAGTCCCTTCTAGGCTTCCATGGAGATCAGGACTGTCTAGCCTTTGGTCAGCTTTCTGGGTGCTTCTCAGCCATTAGTAGATGGTTCATCAAGTGCAGTTAGCTTCTTTAGCCAGTAGGTATGTATCATGTCAGGGCCTGATGCTGTCCAACTCTTCATTTGAGACTCATTCTTGGATGTCTGTCACTGTGATTGTTACTGGATCCTGTTCAGGGCGGTTGCTGTGGTCTGCTCTTAGATCCAGCTGAGCACTGCTTGGATTTACTGCAAAAAAAGCCCATGACTCAATGCCCCACACATGGATACTGGAGTGCTTGTCACTGTACGAGGCTAATCATGTTCATTCAGCAGGAACTTAGTAGCAACAAGACAGCACTGGAGGCCAACTCTAAGGCAATCACACAAGTTACCATCAAGAGCAAAACATGCCAAGCTCATGCACTATCCCTGCTGCTGCTCTGCATAAGCCTCAACACCCAAAGCCAGCTTATCACTAGTAGCAGAAACAGTCGTGGAGTGACCATCAGCTACCTACTGTACATGGATGACATCAGGTTGTTTGCCAGGAGTGAGTGAGACATTGTCTCAGTGATCCATTTCACCAGGATCTACAGCAAGGCGATCAGGATATCATTCGGACTGGATAAGTGTGGCCGAATGGTTGCAAAGAAAGGGACAGTGACCCCGGACTGAACGGGTGGAGCTTTCACAAGGCAGAGGAGCAGATATACAGGACAGCTACAAGCACCTGAGTGTGGTAGGAATAAGATCCAAGCCATCACTACGTATCAACACATAACAAACTGGAATAATAAGATGGCCACAGGAGGAGATAGATGCCACTGATGTCAAGACACAAAACTCCTCACAATGCATGCATGTCTCCAACCAAGCTGTCTGTGTGCAGCAGAAAGTGAGCGGGTGCGGATTAGTGAGGATTAGTGAGTGTCAGAGCCACAATGCAGGATGGAACATGGAGCATCCGTGAATACATCAGGAAGATGGCACTCCGAGATGATCTTCTCCAAGAATGCCTCAGGCAGCCGAAGACATGTGATAAGGAACAGGAAGAGGAACTTTCATGGACAACCAAGCCCCTGCATGGGATAGACAGAGGACGTGGCTGACATCAAGAAGTCCTTCCCATGGCTAGAAAAGGCTCAAAAGACATTTCCTAACAGGAAGAGGCCCCAGGGCAGACCCAGGACTCACTGACATTATATCTCTAGGATGGCTTGGGAATGACTCGGTGTGCCCCGGGGTGAGGAAATTCTGGGCTAATCTGCTTTGACCGCTACCTTCATGAACTAAACCCAGAGAAGTGGCAGAAAATGGGTGAGTGTGTCCAAACTTTTGACTGATATTTTATGAACACACAATCAAAACAAGCCTACACACCAAAGTATCAACCAATTTACCAATGTGGGAATGTTTCATAAGGATGGAAATCCTGTGTTTAAATTTAAATTTGGTCTATTGCCCTATATTCAGTAGTTGTTACCTATTCCCTCTTTAGAAAAAGAAACAAAAAAGTATCAATCATAACAAACTGAGAACTTTTTTAAGCGTTTCATCACCGGTCCATCGAGGCGCCGAGGACAAAGGACACCTTGTGTGTGTTTATGAGCTGTAGCAGCTTTGAAAAAAAGCTTTGCTGTATTTGGTGCCCTTGGAATGAAGATGGGCTTGATTATCTTGGTTTTAACATTATCCTCAGCGATTTCCATTTAGCAGCTGCTAGAACACTATCATTGGGCGAATTGGGTGGATAATGATTATAATTAACATTGCCCTGTGCCTCTGCACTGTTCTATTTCATGGATTTCTATGCATTTCAATCAATGTTACACCTGTTAGAATGAGTCTCCTTATTCCAAGCCGATACTTATTACTTGCCTTTCATTGGTTAGATAACTAAGGATCAATGCAGATTTGTCTTTCATTTGTAGGTTAAAATTTAAAAGAGGTTAATTTAACATAATCCATCAAACTGAGTTATTCAGGATCACTGGCATTTATGGCACTGACTTCCCTCCATGCAAAATTTTTAAAAAGGTAAAGCAAATAAAAAGAGGTCATTCACACCAGACCTCATTTACCCTCTTTTGCCTCATAGCTTATTGCTTTAATCCTCAATATTATTCTGAGGGACGACAAACAGGTGCTGCAGGACAGGAGAGGAAGATGAGTGGTTAGATTTAAAGGTAAGGACTGCAAAACAAACTGGGGTCTGCTCACTTTGTGTTATTCAAAGACTGTGTAAAAATGCATGTAAGCTTGGCATAGTGTATGCACAATAAAGCTCTGTGTTGGACTGCTGCACACTGGCTGGGTTTGTGGTCAGAGTTACGCTGCATCAGTGTAGCAGAGATGATGCTTAGATTCATTCACTGAATTCTACCTTAGCTTTTTCACTTTCACTTGACTATTTTTTTTAACACAAGTATTTTTACTTCTACTTAAGTAAAGAATATCTGTACTTTTGCCGCCTCTGCTGATAGAAAGGTTTAGGCTCATATTGAATGCCTTCAATGAGACACGAGATGGTACCTTGGGTAAGACACAATAGCAATGGCAGAAACTCCAGCAGAACCACATGTTCCTATCATTGTTATACGGAGCGTATCGGAGCAGCACAATGGTTTTAGGTTATTCAGTAAAGTGGGTAAAAATTCTGTTGGGACTGTTTATATGAAATTTAATTCATTAATTCTTAAATCCATCCAAAGACAACTAAATATTTGTCTTTGTTTTACTGCTAGCTACAATGTATCTTCTTTTTTTTTAATTAAACAACCGTTTCACTTTCAGTATCAAAATGCTGTCTCCTTAATCTGATTTTCGGTGTTAACTTGTGTCAATACTGACAATACATCTAAATGCAAACTGTATTTTCTCTTTTAAACATTGTGTATAGTGCAGTGGTACATGCCGAGTATGCTGAATGCAGTCACTGTATAGTGATAGACAAATCTCTTTAAATACTTCTACCCCGATCAGACTTTAGCTGTGCAATAATATATTTGATTTGGGACCCTTTTGGCCTCCAGTGGCTCCTCTTTGTCACTTTCAAACCAAATGTAAATAACTGCCAGTCTTTATTTCCCCCCGTGAGCTCCGTTACATCTTCCTTTTTAATCACCAAGTTCTCGAGGGTTTCTATTTAGCCACACACGATAATGAAATGAATACATTTTGGAAAACAACTTTCTCAGACTGCATCACTGTGATGAACTGTGCACACCAGGCACAACATCACCATCAAATTGCCCCCGAGAATTAGCTATTCTGTAATATATCCTAAAATGAAAAAGTGAGTCATGTAACACAGGCTTAAACCCAGTTCCTCCTGAGTATCTACCCCAGGAATACCCCTGAGCCACAAAAGCATCTGGCAGAGCAGTTAAATCCATCCAGCAGCTACTGTCAGCACAGGTCCCGGTGGGCTATGCGGAAGCCGGTGAAAGATATCCACATCTTAAAAGCACATGAGTGCTTCATCTCCTTAATCATAAATTCCCCACATTAATGTACATATAGTTTTTGTTTAAATACAGAGCAATTACTACACAATTCTCTGAGAACGCAAGGCTAAAAGATAGCGGATTTGCAATGTTTATACGGAGCCACTAAGGTAGAAACAGAGAGAGAACATGCAAACCCCAGGCCCTGGCCACATGGTAGATTTGAACCCTGGAGCTTTCTGCTGTGAGACAGTGGTGCTAACCGCTGTCCCACCGTGCACCACCCTTTATGTAAACATTTGTGAGATGGAGCCTTGTTGGACTTTAATCTTCACCAGAATGAGCCAGCCTGTCAACCGCCCGCCCCTTCTTGTGGCAGTTGTTAAAACTTTATAATAAACGCTCTAACATCTAACAACTGTGCAGCAGTTTCAACACATTTTTACTCCCGACCATCCATTAGAACGACCCCCCCCCCCGCCCCTTTTTTTTCTTTCCAATGCCAGATAACAGCCAGCTACGATAAGTAAAAAATACACCATACAAGGTTTGGAAAGTTGTCTGCAGTATTGTCAAAGAAGCCACTATTTGAGAGCGGTGCTGTTCAATACGTCATGATTTGATTTCTCTGAGTATGGCAAGTTTCAAAGAGAAATACTGAGACTGAAAGGAAGGCTGGCAGCCTGGAGTAGAGAAATGTGAAACCTCCTCCATAATGGGGGAGGAAAGATCGACAGTTACCGTGTCACCACTTGTCAGAAAGAGGAGTAGAGGCATACTGCAGAGCTTGAGTTGTTCTCAAAGTAGTTTTACATGGTACCTTGTGCTAGCTGTCGGAGAAACACTTGGGGAAAGGAGGAGTTCAATAAAGGATGTAGACTGTTGGCCACAACGCCTTAAAAAGGGAGAAAACTGAGCTGCAGTGGGGTGGCAGATCACAGTTAATTATATCTCAGCAGCACTTTCTTTAAAAAATTTCACTTCGAGTACACAGAGTGAGCAGAGACTAAATTCCATATGTTTTATCTGGGGATTTCTGTCACAATTATGTGTGATCCATGTATCCGTGTTACGTATATTGTTTTCCTAAAGGGGGCTGCCATAGTATCTGGGAATGTTAACTGAGATTACTCATACTTGGCATCATGTTAGGAGTAGACACTATATTAGTGAAAAAAAAAACCCTTTCAATTAACTTTGTCACAGCATCCTAGAAGTAGGATTCAAGTACATCAGCTGTTTCCTGCCTACAAGTAAGGTACTGGACCACATCGGCAACAGCAACTAAAAATCGTGTCGAAAAATACTTCCCTCTCAACAGAAACAGCAACACATACATTTTTGAAACCTACTCGGAGGAGAGCCAGGGGCAGACCATGGATGAGCTGGAGGATGTGGCTGGGGAGAGCGAGGTTCTCTGTTTAGGCTGCTGATCCTGCGACCCGGATAAGGAGACGAAGATGGATGGATGGATGATGGATGGATGATGATGGGAGTGGCACAATATTAGTAACTTGCTATATATATATATATATATATATATATATATATGTATACTGTACAAACACACTCAAACACATTTTTTTCCACAAAACTGAATTGGAATAAGGCCTTTGAAAACAGTTATTTTGTGTCATGTCCCATAACCTATCCAAAATGCACCATGGCAACACAGTTTCCATGTAATCCACAAAGGGAAAAAAAGCCAAAGTGAATACAGCTGAATGCAACAGCTTAGAAAGACTACACTGTTAGACTGGGCTTCTAATCTAAGTTTTCCTGGTTAAGAGTAACTGGATGTATTAATAGAAACCTGCGGAGAGGAAAAATAAACTATTGTATCGCAGCATCACTGCCAATGTGTTTAATTGTTTGGTGTACCATTTACCAAGCCGTGATAGGAATTATAGCAAGAGCAAACCATAGGAATCATCTACATGGATGATGTAGAGCCAACGCAGCACAATGTCTTTTATAAAGGTAACAAAAGAACAACAACAAGAACAATAAAAATGGTTGCTGTGAAAAAAGATGAATGGCTTTGTTTATAATAGCCTCCAACACATAAACTTGTCCACGCCTACAGTAGGTTTACACAAAAAGAAGTTACATAATGTAAAAGCCAATCAATAATAACAAACAGAACAATATACTACACAATGTAGAACTTAAAGAAAGAAAGGAACTCAGCTGTCCTTCATAAAGGCATAAACCACAAGATAGCATGCAGTTATAAATATGTCATTTGTGATGGTCAAATATAACCAACAGGAGATGGTACACAAGTACACAGACATACTTGTTCCTGCAATATACACATAATTTGAAATGCAAATCATAACGCAGTGAACTCAAACATGGCACAATGGATTTATGACTACTGTAAAACACATGATGCTCGGTTCTTGGTGAAACGTGTAGAAAAAGCTATTAATCCTCCCACTTTCCAGTGCTTATCCAGGACTATGCCATCCCTTAACACCAGCTCTACTGAGATCCTCCTGGGCACATGAATTATAATTCAGGACGTTTGTTCTGGGCTTTCTCCAGCTTTTCTTTCCATTTTGCCACTCTTAAAAGTTTGGATACCTCCAAAGGGAGTATCCTGATCAAATACCTGACAACCAGTACAGGTAGCTTCTGACAAAAGAAAAAAAGGGTGGCCCCTTCATCCTGGGCTTCTTTCAGGCCAAACCGTGTATGACAACTAATTATTAGGATACACTAAATTGCAATACATTTTTGTCTTGCGTTTATGAGGTAATGGGAAGCACGTTGATTCCAAACTTTGCCAACTATGAATTGTAAATTTTTGGTCAGCACAGACTGAAAACACTGAAAAGCAGACTTCATTAAAAAAAAAAAACTGAGTTTACTCGTGTGTTGGGAAAGAATAAACACAAGTGATGCACTGAAAACATGCAAGTATATGAATAAACTTCATCCTGAAGTGGATGCGTTTCAGTATTTGGTGTATTTCATGCCGGATGTTTAGAAGAGTAATGCAAGCAGCTGTGGCGATATTACCAGTGAACATAAAGGTGTCTGTAAGCATGTACAGACGCTCAGATAGCATACGGCAACATCTACTATCTGATTGGTGATAAAAGACTTTTCAGTTACTTGAGGCTCTCCACTGGGTTAGCTGAGGCTATATGTCTTCCTGAGAGTTGCCCTCAAGCCTGCATAATCAATTTTTAAGTTGCTGCTTCTATGTTATGTCTATGTCTGCTTTCTTGCTATGAGAAAACCCTTCACTTGTTTAAACCTCTCCCCAGTTGCGCCGCATGCCTTTAAAATTGTGACTGAACTGAGAAGTCTAAGCCGTCATAAAGGAGAAGCATCACTGATGAATGCTTAAATTTGGTGCCGCCCGGTATAGAGCTAATTTTACTGATAATAACCAGTTGTGTTTTCGCTATTAAGGACAACCTGTGTGCAGGTTTTTTGTTCTACGCACTGATTATGGAAAAGCTGAGGAAGTCTCTCTCTCTTCAGAGTATTTTCATAAATCATCATTTTACAGCCCAGAATCAAGAGGTGGATGGTGTTCAGGCTAGTATTAATTCCCACACTATTCACCATCACGTTTATTAATAGCTCAAACTATAATGCCCCCCCCCCCAAAAAAAAATAGAGAGATCTCTAACATAACTCCATACAAATACAAACTGCTGTTTTATACAAAAGCTCTTGACTAAGGCCATGAAATGATGTTGTTACGAAAGAATATGTACTTCTTCATGCATTTGAATGAGTAATCTGAAACATTCACTTACCTGATCATTAGCAATACTGTGAAAAGCCAGTTGGTCAATGGCCTGTTTGGCTTTGGCCATTTATACCTTAAAATAGTGAATGAAGCTCTTAATTACAAACTGGAGATGAAGTTTCAAAGAAGTGGGTATTTGTGAGGTAGGGTGGCTCTGCAGTAGTATATCACTATGTTGCCACATGAGAAATAAAGGATCCAGTAGTTATGGTGCCTGAACAATACTACGAAATGAAAGAATTTCTCAGCTTTTGCTGCTTTGATTTTTCCCACTCCATTGTAAATCAGTCTCTCTAAAGTCCCCCGGTTTTATGGAAGTGCATTACCAAATCACTTGAGTACTTCTTTAACAAAGGGACCACTTTGTGTGATTTTTTTTTCAGTCTGCTTTTAGGCTTTGTAAAGTCACACTGGTAAACAACGGTTAAAAAAAAAAAGGTGTAGAAGATTTTCTTCTTAATGGGAGCTGTTCTTGGGTGTATCACATGGTAGAGCAACAAGTGCAACACAAAGGACAAAGTTACCTCATGTCATCAACACTCGACAGAGCAGGGGACGGGAACAAATTGTTCTCTTGAGACAAAACAACAGCATAAGCTGGTGCTGTTTCCTTGAAGACCCACACGAGTGAGCTTTACCCATCAATTCAAATTTATATATATAGTGCCAAACCAACAGTCGCCTCAAGGCAATTTATATTGTAAGGTAAAGACCCTATAACAACCCAACAGCAAAAACAACCCCCTATGAGCAAGCACTTGGCGACAGTGGGAAGGAAAAACTCCCTTTTAACAGGAAGAAACCTCCAGCAGAACCAGGCTCAGGGAGGGGCAGTCATCTGCTGAGGGGAAAGAGATGGGACAAAAGACATGCTGTGGAAGAGAGCCAGAGATCACTGCTGATTAAATACGGAGTGATGTAGAACCAGAGAGCGTGAAAAGAGGCTAATGAAAAAGTCCCAGCAGCCTAGGCCTATTGCAGTGTAAATAAAGAAGGATTCAGTGTCACCTGATCCAGCCCTTACTATAAATGTGATCAAAATAAAAAATGTTAATCCTAATCATAAAAAATAGAGAGGGTGTCTGTCTCCTGAATCCAAACTGGGAGCTGGTTCCACAGAAGAGGGGCCTGAAAGCTGAAGGCTCCGCCTCCCATTCTACTCTGAAGTATCCTAGGAACAGCAAGTAATCCAGCAGTCTGAGAGTGAAGTGCTCTACTGGGGTGGTATGTTGTTATGAGGTCTTTAAGATAAGATGGTGCCTGATTATTCAAAGCCTTGTACGTGAGCAGAAGGATTTTAAATTCTATTCTAGATCTAACAGGGAGCCAATGAAGTGAAGCCAATATGGTAGAAATGTGCTCTCTCTTTCTAGTCCCTGTCAGTACTCTAGCTGCCGCATTTTGAATCAGCTGAAGGCTTTTCAGGGCGCTTTTAGGACAGCCTGATAATACTGAATTACAATAGTCCAGCCTAGAAGTAATAAATGCATGGATTAGCTTCTCAGCATCAGTCTGAGACA
>VUQK01026742.1:19929-32214 GCA_015106715.1 Bujurquina vittata
GTGGGAGGGTGGACACACACAAACACACACACACACACACACACACACACACACACACACACACACACACTCACGCCAGAAAGGGAGAAACCATTTCTCTGCTGTGGTGGTCCTGCCCCACCCAAAAGTCTTCATCACTTACTACAATTGGCAAAGATGTTACAAACACACGTTTATTCCTGGACTTGTGAAATGGCTTAAAATAGTGTTCTCATTTTTGTTGTTGTCTTCAATCTAAAAGATAACGTAATCTCTGTACCTGTCGCTTTCACGTCGGTATGAAGCTACAGTAAATTCACCATAAGCTAACAAGGGTCTGCAACTTTAGGAAAAAACGAGGGAGCACTGGGGAATCCCTTATTTATTGCAGATGTTAACTTGATCTATTTTCATTCATTACAGAGGAAAGACTATTTAAAGCTAGCTCTGAAATATCCCGACAATTTAAGCTGTCACGTGAAGCGTGTGGCCTGAATGATGAAGGGTGACAGTGCTTCTGTCTGCACTTGGAAGCAATGGTAAACACCATTAGCATAACTGCTAGCTTTAGCAGCTAGGTCTTGAAGTAATCAAGTCTTTTTTAAAAAAGTATATTTTTTCTTCTAGTTTGATGATCGTCAAGTTGGTATTGTGAAACGTCCCAAAGGATTCATTTGAAGCCACTGCATCTACATTATTTCATTCAAGGCTTATATTTCCCAAAACACGCTGCTAAGTAGCTTTTTTCTGAACAGTTATATAGTTACTGTTCAGTTTTCTTATTTGTGCTTCTTATTCTTTTGAACTGTGTCCTGTATGTGTCACAAATCAGCGGTGTGGCAGGCAGATGGGGGCCGGACTCAGGAGTAAGCTCAAAACCCAGCTTTAATGCTGATAGCGCACAGGTAATACAGGAAGGGCAAGGGAAGAATTATCCTATGTATACTCAGGGGTGAAAGTAAGCCGGTACGGTCCGGTACTGCGTACCACTAAAAGATTCTGCGCCGGTACGCAGTACCGGCAAGAGTTGGAGCAGCTGTCTGCTGTAAAGCCATCATTCAGAAACAGTCACTGCTGTACTTTGGGTCAGAACACATCCGCTAGCAATGAGCAGTCTAAAACACGACTTAATCAGTTAATAAATAACTTTTTTTTTTACTCTCTCTTATTTCAAGTTGTCTCTGAACTGCTCAAACTAAGCCGGAGCCTCACTTCTCTAGCTCCTCTCCCCCCTCAGACACCAGGGGGCGTCACGTAGTTTTAGAAAATCTGAATTGCGACTCCTATTTTGATTGACACCTCATTCGGCCAATCATGTAGCTGGCTGCACCAAAATCAACCGAAACGCCACGTGACACCCCCTGGTTATTATTGGCTCTGGAAAACCCATTTCTTAATATGATTGGCCACATGAGGTGTCAATCAAAATGGGAGGCGCTAGCTTTCCATATAAAAGGTACTACACACCGGCTAGGACGCGTGGCCACCCCCCAGTTAACAGGCAATGACGTGGCTTTTCTAGAGCCAATGATAACCATAGATAGATAGATTAGGGAGTTTGGTGGCTATTTCTTTCATTTTGTATTGGGGGTGGTCATCAGCTGTGTTAGTGCACAGTGTATGCAAACATCTCATTTCCTTATCAACTGAAAAAAATATATTCCACATTGTCAAGTGATTCAAATATATATATATATATATATATGTGTGTGTGTGTGTGTGTGTGTCTTTGTCATTGTCCAGCAAGAATTTAAAACTACTTTCACCCCTGTGTATACTCACTCACAAGATAGCAAGGGGGAAAGTAACAGGTGAGAACACACCTGAGGATAACTAACATAAAGACTCAAGAAGAGGTTAAATTTAACACAGAGAACAACAATCACCGCAATGAAACAGGACGAGAGGCACGCCTGAATGGGGAGACGAGATTAGCTTAAACGCAGAGACGAGAGTGAAGACACAGGATGGGAACACAAAAGGGAACGAACAAACCTGATGTCATCTAAAGCTAAACTAAGAGCTAAAGTACAGATAACCAAAAGTCATACAAGCAAAAGGAAATACAAAAAAAACCCCAACATTAACAGAAAACTATAAATAATATAGAGCTTCAATATGAAAACCCACAAACTCATCAAAATCTCAAAATGCCTCGGTCCAGGACCTGGGGACCATGACAGTATGTTGTTTTGTGTTTCTCACACACACACACACGCACACACACACACACACACACACACACACGGATCAGTAAAGCTAGTAAAGGTCATCAGGCTCCTCTGAGAATTGTGGTTAAGTCTGTGTTTATCCTATTTGCAGCTAAGCATAGAGGACAATGAAGAAATAGTTTACCTTCGAGCTCTCATTGCCAAGTGTGTGTGTGTGTGTGTGTGTGTGTGTGTGTGTGTGTGTGTGTGTGTAGGAGTATAATTTTCAAACGAAAACAATTAAATTAAATGATGAAAAATTAGAAACGGTTACTTGTTTGCGTTTTTGTTTGTTCTTTGCTTTGTTCTGCCATCCTGCCTTCATGATGAGTCTTTTTAAATACACCACAGGCGTAAACATATTACTAATGTTTGTAATTTACTCTGTGTATATTTTTTTTGTGTGTATGTCATCATGTTGTGATGCCAGAGGAATGAGATGGGCGTTGGAAGCTCCTGAATTCTGTGTTTATTTTGTTGCTCAGTTTTGGTCACCTGCAGTGCAGCCTCGTGTTCAGCAGACATCACAGAGCGTTGTGTGTCTGTCGTTATCTCACTTTCAGTCCTGTAGAGGGAGGACTTTTTGTAGAAAAGATGACTGTGTGCAGGCTTGATTTTGTGTGTGTGTGTGTGTGTGTGTGTGTGCGCGTGCACACACTCTATGGGTATTACCAGACAATTACTTTTGTCATTTTTCAGCAGACTGCATATATCAAATCCTGTGCAGTGACCTTAGCTGTCACCTGCACACACACACACACACACACACACATATGCATGAACGCAGACACACACGCATGCATTATAAATTAATCACTATATCCAGGATCTTGTTAGTGTAGTGACCTAAGTCAGTATCGATGTACCCCATCATTTGTGTGTGTGAGTGAGTGTGTGAGTAAGCAAGTGTAAGTTATATTAGCTGTTTAAATATTCATTGGGCTTTCCTCAAGGCCTCACAGTCGGAAGGGAAGCGCTCAACCCACTATAGCGCACTGGTTGAAGCTGCAAATAGTGTGTGTGGATTCTAATCCAAGATTTTAAACTATTCACAGAAAAATCTTCTGTGCTCAGCCACATTTGTACTGTTGGTGCGATGTGTGAACGTTTTAATTGTGTTTCCAGCTTAGTGGAAGAAACTAGAAATGAACAGGGTTCTCTTCTGGGGACCATGAATGTCAACAAAACTTTTGTGTCCATCAGCCACACCGAGGTGATGCATTGACTGGCCACACAGACGGACACTGACACACACAGGACGTTTCCTGAAGGGTCCTCACTTAATCTGGACATAGTAACTAAAGACCCCCGTTTCAGTCCACAGAGTCACTGGCAGCTAGGAGCTGTGGATTTTGCTTCTCCTTTTATCTTCTCTATTTAGCCTTTTCTGGTTCTTTGCTTTTGTGTGCTGGTTCTGTTGTATATTTGTCTGGGGGTGTGTCATGTGGACCCTTGCCTGGTGCAGAAGGAGGCGTGTCTCAGCGACTCCACCCTCAGGTCCAACGCTCACCTGTGGCTGCTCTTTCGTCACTCACCTGCTTTTCATGGAGTGGTGGAAACTCTCGCCAGATCGTTGCATCAGCCGGTCTTTTGTGCTGGGAAATCCCTTTTGGATTTGATGTGTTTAATGTGTGTGTGAGATGCCCACGGAGACCCTGCAGCCTCGAGCAGCCATTGGCTCTCTGCAGCTTGGTTTTTGATTACATACTTTTGGGATAAACTCTGTAAAGACTCTATCTCTGTCTAATGTGTCCATGCAACTTAAGGCTATGAGAGTTTAATAAGATGATGTGGAAATAAGGTACTGTGGGATTTTATTGCCCGAGCTGCGCTCCACTTGGCTTTCCGATACCTGTCAGCTGCCTCCAGAACCCCACAGGCTAACCAAGCCCGATAAGACACAATTCTTCAGCTTGATGGCTCCCTTCACCTCCGGTGACCACCATCTGGTTCGGGGGTTACCACCACAACAGGCACCAGCCACCTGGCAGCCACAGCTCTGAGCGGCAGCCTCAACAATGGAGGTGTGGATGATGGTCCATTCAGACTCGATGTCCTCAGCCTCCTTCGGAATGCTGTCGAAGTTCTGCCGGAGGTGGGAGTTGAAGATCTCGTGGACTGTATTCAGTTGTGTAAATTGTATTTTTTATTATCATTTTTTAATAATAAAAAAATTAAATAATTATAAAAAATTTAATAAATTAAAAAAATTAGTAAAAATTTTTTCTGCCTTGAGTCCTGCTAGAAATGTGATACACCATTTGCCACTTGGCTTTAACTTGCCCCAGTCTGAGCTGGAGGTCGTTCAGAACAGAAGCCTGCAGACCCCTGAACTCCTCCAACACCAGAGAGGTGATACTCCATTCACGTCTAACCAGTTTTGGCCCCTGGAGATTGGAGTGTCGGGTCCTCCTCCTGCGGATGGTGGGTCCACATGACGGTGGCCCCGTGTACCTCTTTCAGACTGGGCCTGGTCGGGCCCAATGGTCAAGGCTCTGCCAACGCTTGCTTGCCCCTGTCCCGGGCAGATTAACTTGGTCCCTTGGGGTCATCATAGGGTCTGGAACGTCTCCTAGGACCAATTTGCCTTGAGAGGCCCGTCAGTAGGCAAATTGCCCCGATAGCATAGCTCTTAGGGTCATTTGGGCACACAAACCCTTCCACGACTTTGAGGTGATGCTCCACAAAGAAGATCACCACCTCATCTATGGGCTGATGGATGGACGGATAATGCTTGGATCCTAGTACTGCTAGAAATACTAGATTTTTAACAAAAAACAATTCAAATGCAAATATTTAGTCTATATTGTATTGATCCCTGACACTCTCATATGAATCCAGTGCCATTCCAGTGAAAACAAAATAGTGGCCTTTTATCTTTTTCTTTTTAAAAATATGCATGAATAACTTTTCCCTTCGAACCTAATTAAACGCTCGAATCTGCCGAAAGCTTGTTTAAGGTCACATCTGTTTGCATGTTTCAGATGCGCCGTTTGTCAAAATAAAGCCAACCAAAGAGAAAAACGATTGTTATTAAGAGAGAGCTCTTATCGCATCCAAGGCCTTAGAGAGATGCAACGTGCCACTTAAAGGACAAAACGGAATAATTCCCCACAAATGATAGACTGTAAGGCAGCACAATTACAATGTCTCCAGGAAGACGTGCGTGCATTTGCCTCCAGAAAATGTGTGTGCAAAGAAGCAGGTTCAGGTTGTTTCCTTAATTCCAGAGAGCATCAAGCGAGAAGGAAAAATAATCCGCTTTTAAACTTACTTAGACTTTAGAATGAAAATGAAGAGAACTTACTAAAGAAAGATGTCATAGTGATGCAAAAATAAGATAAAAAGAGACGCTTGAAGGTCAACAGCAGTAATTATTGTTTCTCTACTCAAAAAACTTCAGTTAAAGGTGTGAGGGTGTTGTGTGTAGAACGCTTACCAGTGGACTCTAACGTGATAATATGGAGATGTAGAATATCTGTGATTACGCTCCCAGCAAGGCGCCCAGCGGGGAGTCTGGCTGTGCTAATCAGCAGAAGTTGCAAAATTGGATTTTAGAGAGCAGGTACACAAGGCAGATTCAAACTGTTTCAGGAGTTTAGCTGCATCACCCCATATAGCATGGCCTGATCATCTCAACAATGGGGTGACATAGCCTGAAGTTTTAGAATTACACTTGCAATTTCAAGGTTTTTATAGATCTAAGTATCTGCTTCGAGCATTTATTTTTACTGAACTGGATTTATACATTAAAGAGTTTCTGCACTGCTGAGCTCTGCAAGGTGTTTCAGTTGGTTTTCATTACCATCCACTGAATCGAAACAGCAGTACTTCAGGTATTGTTATGTACAAATCCATAATATTTGTAGATGCTGGTGCTTTAATAGACTCCAGGCGCAAAAAAGTAACTAACACTTGAGCCAAGCTGTTAATGCAGACCTTTGTCAGTACTGAGGAAATAAGCCTGTATTTCGATATACAGTGTGTTTCATCCTTTGACAACACATCGAGGAGCCCGTGGATCACCTGGCGCCACTCTTTCTTTCTTTCTTTCTTTCTTTCTTTCTTTGTAGAGATTTGAAGAATCCCACTAACCTTTTGGAGCTTTGTACTTTCTAAACTGTGGTCTTAGAGTTTTGATAAGCTATTTCCACAGCCTTTGGTGCATTTATCAATATGTCAAGCTGTTTTGAAGAATTTGCATGCCGATGAGCTCTTTGTGTTTTGATTCATGATCTAGAAATTTTCTCTGTTTTTTTCTATCTTTGGGCTACTATTTGCATGGGACTTTGCCACTGCTGTAAACTGAAGATCGGGAAATGCCACTTTAAATGGACGTAAACAAAAATAAGAATACGTTCGGGCGCTCCTTATGGAGCAACTTTGAAATACTGTGCATGTCAATAAAATCATGTCATGCTGTATCAATCTAGGCACAAAACCAGTCAGACATTAAGATGTCTGAGACAAATCTCTGTTATATCCTTGCACAACAAAATGAATGAAAAAGATGTTTTGGCACACCAGTTGTCCACATGTTAAAGATACTGGAGGGTAGTTTGGGATTTACATTAACTTTGACCCCTTTAACCTTTATGGTCCTGCAGATTATGTCTTCGACCTATGTATTATGATAAACTCAGAAGTTTCATGTCATTGTTAGATTGCCATCAGCAGTTTACCTTCATGCTACCACCACCACTGACTTTCTGTGTTACTGTCTGCTCTGTTTGTATGGGCTTGTGTGCATGTTTCAGAAGGAACTGACCTGGTTTACCATAATAAAAAAAACACTCACCGTCTCATAGCTACCACTCATCACCGGCACAGCGTGAGCGCTTCCTGGTATACTTTGTTTTCCCCAGTCCCATTGGAGCATTACAGCTGAATGCCTCCTGCTTTGTCTGCGGGGTTATCAAGCAAAAGCCATATTGACAGGGCAAACATCAAACACTGTTTTTCTCTTGGCCTATTTACTCACCGGCAACAGAACGCGAGTACTTCACAAGTTTTTATCCCTGTGTCAAGTATATCTGTCAACACAGTGTAAATGTAAGCAACCCCTTATCTTTCTTCTGCTTTTTAGGCCATTTTGAATGTGATCAGTATGCTGGTAAGGTGGTGATTGATGGCATATGTAATGTAGCAGAGGGAAAATTGGACATATTTTAGCTGTTTAGCTCCACAATTTTCTGGACTGACTGAAAATGATATTCTGAAAAAGTAAAAGCCTTGAAGAGTGGAGCCATTAATACGTGCAGACATCTGACAACTGTGACTTATTTTCATTAAAGTGCAAAGTAAATACATGCACTGAATAATATTGATTCTCCTAAAGTACTGTATATACTGAGATAAACTTAAGAGCGGATAACATACATACTTAAATAGTTAAACATTTGATTCAAGCAAATGCTGAACCTTGTGGCGTCTACCGGCCCTGTTAGCTTCTGATTGGTTAGATCAGTCACATGTCCGATTAGCTCCAGGAAGTGGTATTGTAGAGCTCATGAGAGCGCGGGCATCCAAGTCCATTCCTGATCATCCTGTTCTCCTTCTTCTTCAGAAGAAGCTGACACGTTTCTGCACGAGTCTTTTCGCCACTGCTGAAAGCAAGGAGAGCGGTCAGGAGGCTAACTCGAGGTAAGAAAGAAGTCGGGGCCTGGAGGGTCAAGTTAGCCTCTCCTTTCAAACGTTGCTATCAACTCTGTTTCACATTTAATGATCAACGCAAACGAGTGAGGCAGGGAGCCACGTGCTCATTTCTTTATCTCCCATCCTCACGTCATTTAAGGGTCATCGGTTAAAATAAGATTTGAGATTACTGTGATATATGCTGCTGAAAATGTTTCGATATCGGACGTTTGCAGGCTTCCTACTTAAAGGGAAGGTTGCTTGCATCCGATTTTGTTGGTGGTGCCATTTAAAGGCTTAAATTGAGGAAAATATGTAGTTGGAGATTAAGACACTGACCACTCACCAGTTTCATGTTGCCTCTGCTGTGGCGCAATTTAAGGGAGAAAGGAGACGTTATGCTGCTAGTGTAGGCAGTATATGAAGTCAAGTTCAGATACGTGTTCTTAGGGGCTAGATTTCTGTGTTAACTTGAGGGATGCTTTATTGCGTCTGCTCTTTACCCCGCACAAACCACACTGCTTACACTTGTTTCGATGAGTCTAGTAAATGAACATGTTTTGTTACTCACTCATATCAGTACAAATATTCACAACTTAATGCCACTTTTGAGCCTTCTGAGGTCCAGGAGCTCCTCTGCCTTCTCTGATAACTGGCCTCATTTTTATTTATAGTAGAGTTTCCACAATTACTCAGGTTTTTCCAGCGCGCACTATTTCAGTTACCTCCATTAATTTCCCAGAAGATTTGTCACCTGAATGGCTGACAAAATTGCACCGTAAACAGTAGGAGAACAATTTAAACACTGTTTGTTTGTTCTATTGCCACTACAGGTGGAATTAATACTTAGTGAGCCATGATAAGATGAAAGTTAATGTTCTTATTGCCACTTTTACCACCTCGTAATATCTCAAGTGGGGTTAGTAGGGGAGTTTCCATGCTGTGTGTCTATAGCAGCCTTCTGCTTTCCACTTTATTCCTAATGCTGAATGGACGCTAACATTTCTGTTAAAAGTTGTTAGCTGATGCCAGAGTCAGGACCCTGCCGGGCTGCTGATGTACTTGTGTAGCCTCAGTAGGAGCCGCAGATCTGATCTGTTACTGTTGACTGATGGACTGGCAAATGCCATCTGTCTTCTCTATCACTCAATCACTCACACAAGGAAAGACTTTAGCATAGACAGAGATATCTGCTGTTGACACAAGCCAAATTAAAGCCTCTGCAGCCCTCGTCAGCTTTGGAGAATTTAGGCCTGATGCCAGCGTGTTATCCTACCTTCACCAGGAAATCGAAGATAAATATTTGATGTCTGATAGACTTTTATTTTTTGTCCTGTTTCGGATCTTTTTTCGGACTGAAATGCAAAACTCTGTATTGATCTTGAGCTCATAAGCTCCCGTCATCCTTTTTCTGTGTCATGGCATGTACAGCAGTACGTTACTGTAGCGACAGTCTCCAAGGGTATGGCAGTGACAGCTTCACAGTGTCACCTTGGTGATGGTTGCTTAATGATGGAGGAGGCTGGTAAGTGGAGTGGACGTGTGATACTGACACAGCAGGGGGTGAAGCACGGGCTGCCGGTGTCCTGCCAGCTGTCTTCCAACCTTCTAATGCCAGGTGTCATTATGTCCTGCGCAAGGCAAAAGCATTTTTGCAGCAGTTTACTTTTGCACAGTTTCGGGGGGAAATGTTGCTATTCGATAAAGCTATTCAAGCTTCTCTAAAAGTTCGAGGTCAACAGTTGTCCCTAAAAGGACTTATGATGATTGCATTTTCTTTTAATTAAACTTCCCATTAGCTGCTACCTTTCTGTTGTCCTAAAAAAAAATCTGTGTTTTCAGTCTTATTTTATAATAAAATATATTTAATATTCCTCTTCATAGACATGAATTTCCTGTATAGTTTTTTTGTGATGACCTGCAAACTTTATTATTAATTTATGTCTTTAACAAGTTCTATTTCTTCCCAGCGATTTTGATCTTTTCCGTGCATGTGAGATCTGATCATTTAGAGCTGCCAAATTCACCCCCAACCAAACCTGTTGCCATCTCTAAGCACGACAGTTTTAAACTGCAAGCTCCTGAATGACTTGAGCTTTCTCTGCTGTGCAGACTTCACTCTTCGTCGTTGCACGGTTTGTTAGCCCGCCGCCGGTTCTTTTACTTCTTTGGATTGTGCGTGTCCTTGTTTCTATTTAGAATATTTTATACTGAACTAAATGGTGGCTGTAGCTGATGCATCATCCTAGGTTTAATAAAAGCATCCAAGCCTTTGAAATGTGTGTGTATACAAAAAATGAAAGACTATTACCTTACAACACTGAAGACCAACAATAACATCTCCATCCATCTGATTCTGAATGGCTAAAAGAGAAGAAATAATCTGGCAGCGCAGTGGTGCAGTTGTAGCGCTGTCACCTCACAGCAAGAGGGTTGTGGGTTTGAATCCGCCGGCCCGCTGGGGCCTTTCTGTGTGGAGTTTAGCAGTTTGTCTGTGTGGGTTTTCACTGAGTACTCCCACGTCCTCCCACAGTCCAAAGAAACACATTTAGGTTTATTAGTGAGGCTGAATTTTCTGTGAGTGTCTGTCTCTGTGTTAGCCATGCAGGAGCACCTTCTCCGCCACGCTTTGCTCTGTGACAGCTGAGATAGGCCAACCACGCCCCTGAACTGGGTACGAAGAAGGACGATTATAGAGATCTTTAGGAGAAGTCTGTAACTGCAGCGACTGTGCTCAGCCTCCTTCCTCAAAAAGTGCTTTTTGCTTACAATAACCTTTGTGTAACGTATGGGACGGGACTGAATGCAGCTACGCAGGCGAGACTTTAGTAATGTCAGTATACCTGACTGAGGGTATATGAAGCTGCAATTATGGCTGTCGATTATTTTTTTTTAAATATTGATATCTTTCCATACGCAATATAAAATGAGACGATATCTTTTATATTGATAAAGTCTAGGTTGCATTACAATCATACTTGTAGCTCCACCAGTTCACCTTTCTCTTCTCCCAGTTTGTCTCCGTACAGCTTCACGCTCCTGCAGGAGATGCATATCGTATATCACCATTCAGCTAAACTATATCGAGATATTACTTTTGGTCCATATCGCCCAGGCCTACCTGTAATAACTTCAAACAGGTTCAGTCTAAGTATATCTTGATGGGGAGAAAAGCTTTTTTGAACTTTATCTAACGGTTAATTCTATACAAGTTTTCAGAATTAAAGTCACGGCTGTCTTCCATTCATTCAGGTTGCAACTTTAAATCTCTGCGTGACCAAGATGACAAGCAGTGAGAGTTGCTTTGAAGGACTTTGGGTAAATCGAATGAACACATCGTGCAACAACAGTTTTGCCTGAAAAATGTGTAACAGTTTAGCTTTGTTTAAAAAAAAAAAAATGCACATCCTTCAATCTTCAGTCCAGTTGTTTGGATAAATCCCTCCATCTGCCTTTCCATCTTTTTTTCCCCTTTCATCCATCCATCTCCTACCTGGAGTCACTTTTCTGTTGCGGTGAGCCGATCGTGTTGTTGCTAATCACTCTCTTTCAGCGTCGCCTCCAGCAACGATTAATGGGTTTCATTTTCGCTCATTTGGAGTCACACCTGTGACCAATGAGAGTAAAGCAAGGACTAATTATACCCATATTTGAAGTGAATGTGTGTGTATGAGAGGAGGGGAGATAAAACACAGCAGCGTTCTAATAAATCTAACTTTACTTGATCTTTGTGTGTGTGTGTGTTGTTTGTGTATGACTCCCATCTGAGGTTGAAGTCATTACATTGTTGCTGCAAGTGAACTTGGTGTGTGTGAAATGCAGTGGGGTGGGGGTTGGTGGGGAGAATCACGCTCCTGTGCCCACTGGTACACCTAATCACTCAGATGTATCATTCGAGGTCTGCATGTGTGTGCATAATTACTTGATACATCACCTGAAGTAGCTGTCAGGCGCTACCGCTCAGCTCCAGCAGAGCCTTTGTACTGTGCACGTGTGTCTCTGTGTGTACACATGCTAGCTGACTTACATATGCGCGAGAGATAAGGTGCATGTGTGCGCAAGATTAGGCCCGCTTGAAACTACGGTGGTTTTTGTGTATCAGTGTGTGTAAAGTGTATGCATAAATCCTCTAATGTAAGCTGTGTATTGGTTTTGTGAAGCACTTTGTGTCTCCGGCCTGTGAAAAGCACCGTATAAATAACACAACATAACACAATTTCTGTCTTTGACAAGCAAGTGTTATTTTCTGACTCTCTTTATTGCTTTTGCAGATTTTAGGATGGTTTTTGCCACAAAATGGTTACTAAGCGATTTAGTTATTTATTTTCTTTTAATTGAACGTTTTTACCACGTTAGACGCAATTTTTGAAGACTGAAAAAAAAGGTTAAACCCTAAATGAAAACCACTGGTAACTGACATTTTATGGAGAAAATGGCAAATTTGTAACATCATTGTCTTGGG
>VUQK01026758.1:2512-22624 GCA_015106715.1 Bujurquina vittata
TCAGGTGTTAAAAATGATTTACCATTGGATTCCCTGGATCAAGGTAAGATGAAGGCTTTGAAATGGATTTACCTATCCAATCTAAATTTCTAACTGGATAGTCTATATTTGCTATTTTTGTTTGGTACATACAGATAACCTTGTTTTATACCACTGTTACACACACTGCTTTCCAGACCTCAGTCACACTTAATATGCTTTACAGCTAAGTTCCATCATCACTCAGCTGCTCTGTATCAAGTTCAGATGGTCAGAGGACTGGTTTTGAATGTCAGCTATGCCACCCCTCTGAGGAAACCCCTTTAGACCCATTGAGCCTGAGGGGACATGGGTCCAAATGGACACCTCTGGGCAAGTTGGCCTGCTTGTAATATCATGTCCAGCAGTCACCTGGGGCAATGTTGACAGGCTATTGTGTGCAAGGCTGACCTTTTGCTTATAGTTAAAGGATGTTCAATGTGGCCAGATGTGGCAAAGTTAGCCTAGTCTGTCTGTGATGTTCTGAAGCTCTTGCTCCTGCAGCAGCATATTGCATTGGTTCATCTGCCTCACCGTCACCTTACTTCACACAGTGTTTGCTACTTTGCAACATGTGTGAAGTCCCAACACCCTGCTGGGTGCTAGATGTGCTGGTGTCTGGGAGGAACTTTAAGTGCACCAATAACAGCGATCCAGCACGTCCTTGAACGCTGAGATGAGTGGAAAACTGTTCACACAGGTTTCATGTTCAAACACATGTTGTGTGCACATTTGTATACATGTACTGGAGCTCTGGGGACATTATACTTTTCTTCAAATCATTGGGAACTGTGAATTAGAAAGTTTCTCACTAGAGGCCCCAGCATCCTTCAGGATTATTCTCTTTGGGAATAATCTGTGAGCTGTACTTGGAGAGGATCAATTCACTCAAACTGGATGTTGGTACAAAAAGCAGAGAAAGAAACCATGAGAAATACAGAAAGAAAAATAAGTAAACACACACACACACACACACACCCTCTCACAGAAGATTTGATGCACACTAATGCACCAGTGGGTTCAGTTGTAACCATGTAAACACAACATGGGGCATTAAAGAGGCTCACTTCACTTCCCACATAAAAGTTTGGATTAAAAAAAAATTAAAGGGAGAATTAATGTTACTGAAACTCTGAATGTCTAAGAATATCGCAGTACAGATGGCGAGGTGGGGCTGACTTAGTTATGATGCCTCGAGTCCCACTTAATTTCAGTTCAGGTTACTTACTGTATCAATCCAATTTTTTCATAAACATTCATATTTTTTGCTTGGATTAGTGAGCCTTATCACTCCCACTTCCTAAGAAGAGAGATATGTTTGATGAAACATAAATGCTTTGCACTGATCATTTATGGTTGAATATGGGTGCACAGTGGGGCCTGATATGAGGCAGATCCATGTGTACACATTGCCAGGAAGACTGTGATTAGTTGCAATAGGAACAATAACTGTTGTTTTAAACAGTGCTAAGCAGTTAGCTAAATATCAGCAGTAGGGACCAGGGTACTGGTTTCTCTTTAAGTCAGTGCTGGAGCATGTTTGAGCTTGTTGTTCGCCCACTCACTCATTGACTCTTTTACTCTTTCAGCGCTGTTGTGCCTCATACACTCTCATTCATCCACTGGGTTATGCCTTCAGTGCTTGCTGGTTTGCAACTATTCAGCTTACAGCAAATACCTTTATGCCACACTGGTTTTCACTGGTTATAGGGAACACCACCAGTGATTCATTTAAAAAACATTGCCTGCAGGTGTGCACATGCATGGTTTAAAAAAATGGAATTATGATTTAATGCACAACATTTATGGATTTGGTACATACACTTTTAGCATGGATCCTACACATTTTTTTTTAAATGAGGCTCCAGGTCTTTCAGTTTACTGCAATATAGATCAAAAGTGTCCACTTGATTTTCTCCTTAGAATGAGGAAACACCTGAAAAGTCCATCAGAGCTAATGTTAACAGACTTTTATAACTTTTACTATTAATGACAGTCAAACCTCATGATTGAGTCGGGACTTTTAAATGTGAACTATAGCACAGCTTTTGAGATATATTCTTATTGAGTTTGAGTTATTTCGGCCATCAATCCCATCATAGTCATAGAGCATAAAATGCCTCTTTGCATCACAACTGTCTTCTTTCACATATTGTTTTTCTTTTATTAAAAAAGAAATGCTTATATATGTTTAAAAGGTTCACCCAAAGCAGGGCAGTATCATTAAAATTCACACACATGCTTAGCACACAGTACGAGCAAGTCAACAAGTCGCTACCACCTGTTTCGTGAGGCAAAGCGTGTCATCCACACTGTGGACCAGTGAGTTTATTACACACCTTGCTGTGATACCAGGCTGCCCAAAGATACACTTTCCAACCTTCTTGAAATAATTGCAGTTGGTATTAAGCTTTTTGAAAACCCATTTTTAATAATAAAAAACAAACAAACAAACATCTAAGCGCAGCTGTAAGCAAGCAAACTCTACTTTACAAATTCAATGTTATAGTGAGTTCTGGTGCAATGACTACTCAGCTGTATGTGTGATTAATGTAACAGCTTTATCATCTTGGTTGCAGGATGTTGCAGTAGAGCTCTGGTCCGTGCTGTATGATAAGAAAACTATCTCATAGTTTTGATAGCGGTTGTGCTATTTGTTGATTTTTGACGGGCGTCAGGGGAGAGAGATTACTTTTAAGAGTCCTCACACATATTACAAAGCTGCCAGTGGCAGGAGTGCTGACAGCTGATGCCTCTGTGGGAGTGTGATGCTCAGAAAAGCAGAGGGTGCTAAGATGCCAGTTGTCAGAGAGGTTAGGAGTGGACAGACTTTCCCACCATATGATTATGCCGGTCCCTTTAGCTGGCATCCTCCCACAGCTTCTGTTGCCTCTGAGATGAACTCCACCTGGTGTTAATATCCATCTTAGATGATTAGATTATAATCTCATGAATCCCACAGAGCACCCAAAGTTCAGGCAAAAAAAAAATTGTCAAAGATAGCAGTAAGCTTGGAGTATTGCCATTGTTTTCATTTTTTTTCTAAAATCTGTGTTTTTAAAACAATGTTGAAACAAGTACTGTTGTCATTTTCATTTATCATACAACAGACTATATAGTTTGATGTCTGTAATTAAATAACTGATCAGAGATATCTGAATAATGATTTGCTGAACGGAGCTTTAAAACAGCCTTATAATCAATATGTAACAAACATGAAAGCCAGTAAAATGCAACACCACCTATAATATATAACTCAAAGTAAATTTACTTGGATTTACTCCAGTCAGAAAGTCTTGTCACTAAGAAACTATTTAGTGAATTGCTCACAGATTCTGTATCATTAAGGTGAAGAAGACTTTAATGGAGCACTGATGGATCTTATATGCTCAGTGATAGAGAATTGATGCATGAGCATGCTTCCCTCGTGCCGACATCCCACTGGGAATGACAGGTTCACACATAGAGTTGAAACATGCTTCTTCCTTCCATAATGTCTGTTGTAATGTAGTGTACTTCAATATGAAGTAGCACATTTTTGCTAAAGAGCACCATAAAAAATTGAAATTATACTTCCAAATGCAATGAGCTCAGTCTGAATTTTCAGGAATTACACCCATGCTGTAGTGTGCAGAAGTGCCCTTTTTCAGAAGCCTTTACTTAACCAGAACATTGCTGATGGGATACTTCTATGCTTTATTTCTGCGTGTCACAGCCGAAAGGCTATTTGGTGGTCCAAGTGTCCACAAGTGCTCCCTACTTTGCTCAGAAGCTGGATATCTGTCTTTAACACATATTTTATTATATATTTGATCAGTATATCATTATGTGCATGGCACTGCACGATGATGTTTAAAGAGAGAGAAATTTACACCCTCTGTCAAAAAAGACATGAATATGCCCTTGACTTGGAAACGATTGTGATGTGACTTAGCATACATTGTAAAAAAAAAAAAAAGAGTAACAATTAAACAAGATTAGGAAAAGATTGTGTTTATTGATAAATAATTAGAATTTCAACACTTTGCAATGACAGATTTTTTGGGCACTTGAGGGAAGTGGAAACAAGCTGTGAACACAACATTTACATATTTAACTTGGTAGCAAACTGCTGCTTTTAGCACATCTAGCTGCTGCGGAGCAGCGGAGTCTTTTAGAGCTCAGTTTCTGGCCACCTAATAAATTTCAGTCTGTAGCCTTGGATGTCCACCTACTCCTGAGGGACACGTCTGTCTACTAGATGGCTCACTCTGTTAAACAGCTAGTCGCTAACTGTGCTGTTTGGTGCTAAGCAGGTAGTATGCTCAATGAGCTCAAGCTCATTAGAAAGATCTGTAAAGCCTATGGGAGGCTAGGGGACACGTGTCTGAGTTTCAAAGACAGCAGGTGTGCACTGATTTGGCTATACTATTTCCATATAAAATAATCATGTAGAGAGAAAGTTGGAGGGGACAGAATATCTCTTGTTTTATTCTCACACAGTACACATCCTCTGTCTGGGTAACGGACCATAAGAACAACACAGCATATTTGCAAACAGCTCATTCAGGGGTGCAGCTGCTCTCTTCTCTCTGCCACTCACTGAACAGAGTAGACACAGAAGTGCTCCTGCAGCAAAGACACTGTAATCACCTTTACATACACACATGCTGCATGCAATCATTGTGTCAATCAGCCTGGAAAATATCAGTTTTCTCTGTTATTTTTCAGTCCTGTCCTATTTTATCACCATCATATCACTCAACTACACTTCTCCTTACCCAGCAATCAGCAGAGTTTCAAAGGGTGATGGCCTTTCTGTTATTATTAGCTGTAAGGTCAGACTGTGGCAGTGAATGGCAGGCTAGGACAGTTTGTGCCAGGATGTCTGGAGGCTTGAGAGTTCAACAGGAAGAGCCTAGAAGATGGTAAGAAGAGGACAGGGCATCACTGAGTCCCACACAGACACATCAAGAATAACTGGCAACATTAACTCTGTCCATTAGTGGCTGTCTCTTGAAGACAGGAAATGACTGATTTGGACAGATGTGTGGGATTTATTTATATCCCAGCCTGTTTGGCTGCTGGTTGCTTGTCAGGGATCACGTCCAGAGTATCTACGTGGACATAGATAAGCCGGGAGTAACTGTGTGTGCTGTGTATATGTATGTGATTAACATGTGAATGTGGTTTGTTACTGCTGTATGAGAGCATGTGTGAATCAGAAAAACAATGAGGAACAAAAGGCTGAGAAACTCATTTGGTTGAAGGCTCCGTTTTTACTGTTGTCCAGCATAAATAATCAACAGAGTGCAAAGCCATGATTGCATTAACAAAGGGAGACAAAGAGAAGAGATTTTTCTAGATCCAGAAAAAAAAAAATAATGCTTCAAATACACCATGATAAAAAACACCTAATTATTAGCAGGAGAAATTCAACAAAAAGCTGCCATGGCAGTTAATTATGTAAACTTAAGACTTTATTGTATAGGAACCTTACAATATAGCTCCCATTACTGAAGCTTGAAGTTGGCTTTATTATAGGACTCTGGCTGTGTATAAAAAACAAAATGCAGTATAAACATTCATCCATTTATTCATTTTCTTCTGCTTATCCAGTTCAGGGTCACGGGGGGCTAAAGTCTATCCCAGCTGCCAATGGGTACAGGCTGTCAGTCTGCAATGCAAACAAATAGAACCAAATACTCTCTTTATCCAGACAGCAAAAATCATGAGACAAATGTGTAAAGTGATGACTAAAATTGTTACATAAACAAAAATTTCAATATGTATGTGTATGCTATTCATCTGATTTTTATTCATGGCCTGTTCAGTGGAGCTTCATAATTTTCAACCCTGCACTGCAATCCTGATTTTCTGGACATTACCAAACAGAGGTACATGTGAGAACACCGATTCGGATCGGACATTAAATACAAGGTCCAGGTGATGTTCGATTGCAGTGATTGGCACACACGTGAGAATAGCAAAGGTTTGTTCACAGAGACTGAATGGATGTCACATGCCAATACTCTCTACCCTGGCAGCACCTTCAACGTAACCAACAGAGTATTTCCTGTAGTGAGAATGCATCTGAAGCAGACTATCTCCTGCTGGGAGCTACACATGAGAAAGGGCAACTTTGGACAGTGCGTAATGCTTAATCTTAATTCTCTGTGTAAATGGGTACATGTGCACAAACTTGCAGGTATGTGTACACTACAGAATCTTTGCTACATGACCCTTATCCACCCCTCACTGGAACCGTCAGTGAAAGGAAGGGCAGAGATGTGCAATTTTATTCTTACTGTACAGTACATGCAGCTTTTTGACTTTCATTCTCATTATAAACTATAATCTATGATGGAATCTCACACATCAGAAAAGATAATCAATGATTTGATGGAAAAAAGATTTACAAAGTGCTTCAGAGTAGAAGCTGAAGGGAAATTATGCCGCCAGTGCAAGTTAGAAGAATGACATAAACTTAAAATTCCTGAGAGCGATCCATTCTTTCACAAATGTTTATAGAAGCATCCTGCGTGCCCAAATGCTTGGTTTTATACACCTGTAGCTGTGGAAGTGATTGGAACGCCTGAATTCAGTAATTTGGATGGGTGTCTGTGTAGGTTCTCAGTCATCCAGATCATGTAGTCTCAAGAGTCTCTAGTCTGAAGAAGTAAGTCAGCGAAACAGAGAGAAAAGAGGCGGTGAAGCTGAGATGGTTCACACGTGAAATGTAGTTAAGGAAGAAATGAAGAAAAGGGGAAACTCAGACTACACATTTTCATTATTCTTAGTTAAGCACTTTATTTGAAGACAAATTTTTCAGATGCTCTTTTTATTTTTGAATGCAAACGTTATTTACTTAATTTATTATTTAGATGTCAGTTATGACTCGTTTTTCATCCACATTAGTTCACTTAGGGAGGAGGTTGGGGTGGATGATAGGTCGACATTACATCTGATTTAGCACAGAAGAAGTAATTTGTTTCCTATTTCCAACACATAGTGAATTTTTTGACCATGACTGATGTTACCTGAGGTTTTATGACTGTTGTAGATGATAGACAGCTGAATCAGGATGTATCCTTAGTTGGGTAGTTTTGTGCTCACAACATTTCCTAAACATTTCCTTCCCCCCAGTAATTTAAAAATGAGGTGGAAATTACAAACTGTCAATTTTTTAAAATACTTTCTGTGGAAATTACTAGTCACGCATCCATTTTACAGATCTTGCTGTCATTCGAATGCACACTGATGCATACAGCAGAAGATTAAGATATATTTATTCATCACACTTCAAAGCAGCACCAGATGATATAATCGTTGAGATTTCCGCTCATAAAAAAACATGTAAAATATATGGTACATGAATTCACAGTTACCATTTAAAAACACAGCAGGTTTCAGTCATATTCTGATTTCAGAATACACTCTGTGAAGGTTTCAGCTGTTCGAGGTTTGTGCAAGAAAACCCAAAACTCAGCAATAACGATTGCATTCCGAGTGTTCCTGCGCCTTTTGCAGTCAGGAAATAAGTGAATATCATGGTTGACAGCAGTCTGAGTCAGAGGAATATTAATGCAAAAAGCTACCGATTCCGTCATTGACAATGATGATTCAACACACTCAGTTGAGGTTAAGGGCTTGGAGGCAAAGATTTGTTCAGTCTGGCACTGAAGATCTCAGCAGGTGGGCCATGGAGTGTTTTTCCATGACAGCCACCATGCAGTGATTGAAACCAAAGCAAGCTGGAGGCCAGCCACAGTGACCAGCAATATGCTGACATTCTGACCCATTGTTACATGACACGGATCACACATACACATCACATATGATCAGTAAACACGCGCACACACATGCACACGCGCATGCACGAACGATACCAGTCGCGTCTTTGTTGTTGATTTCACAGGAATGGCGCCTGATTGACAGAGTGAGTTACAGAGTCAAATGTCTTTTTGATATCTAGGACAGAGCCCTGGGGTCTCTCTGAGCGATAGGTGACCTACAGACACCGGATACCGTGTGTGTGTGTGTGTGTGTGTGTGTGTGTGTGAGTGTGATCCTTCCCAGTTGCTCTGCTCTAGTTCAGGAACTGGAGATTTCAGAAGATTTAGGTTCCTCCTGGGTACACTCACAACACAAGCAGAGCTGAGGAAAAAAAAAAGAGCCACCAGGGGAGGCGGGAGCCCAGCCTTCCACTGACCCAAATACTCTTAAATCAGTCAGTTTTCACTCGTCAGATGTTTGGTTAAATGAGCACGCCGGTTGAAAAATGCAAGGATGTACCATGCGAACATAAAATTAAGAGTAACATGTTGCCCCACTAATGAAGGATGATGGATAGATGTGCCCCCCCCCCTTCCCCGCTCTGTGACATTTGGTTTTCTCCCGTTTCTATGATGAAAGCACGACTTTTCTTTTCTTTTGAAACTTAACCACCAAACATGGGAGCATGGATGAGGATGGCTCATTAGGGACAAAATGTTGGTTCCATCTGCTGTCCTTCAACAGATTTCACATTTTAATTGTGTTTTTCTCATTTGCACCTAATACACAACGCTTTCATTAATAAAATATAGCATGCCCTTTCAAACACTTTGACACAAGACATATGCTTATAAATATTTATTTAGTTGATGCAGCTGCCATCAGTTGACATCATCCCGTTGACACACACATTGGGTTTTTGACCTGGTATAAATTGTTACAGTAGACGTTGCAGAGAATGATGCAATCATGAACTGTTCTGCTTTTCCCCCTTGCCCCATCTCTCTCCCTCTGTATTGACAAACTATCAAGACACACTAAACAACTTTGTGCCAGGAGACAGAACCAGTAGAAATATCATACGCTTTTGATATTAGTTATTTCCCTCTTCCTCTGCCTGAGCGGCATTCTATCTCTGTCTTTCTCCCATTCTTTTGTCTCTCTCCGGAGCCTATATTAACAACCGATGTGCAATATTCTGACAGCTTTAGTTTAGTTTTGTGCTCAGAGTTGGTGTGAACTGCCAGAGGAGATGTTTGAAAAGAATGACAAAGATAATGTCTGGAGCCTGAATTTATACGCAGATTAGTTTTTTCTTTCCCAGAGTGCTGTCGCCTTTTGAAACGTGCTTCTTTTCATCTAGAACATCCTGATACCTGCGTTTCTTATTTTTTAGAGATAACGTGCTGCTTGTGGGGAACACACAGCTGCTGCTTTAAACTGGACAGAGACCGTGATTGGTTAGTCCGTAGTTTTCATAATGTTTTTATGTTGTGCACAAAGTGGCACACAAATACAATCAATCATTCTCAGTCTTTCCATCGCCAGCAGTTTTGTGTGCGTACGTCCTTTTTTTTCTTTGCAAATAAATAAAAGATAACAAAGACAGATGACAATATGAGAATCTTTCATTGAACAGAGGAACAAACAAACAGAAATAGTACAGTGAGGGGGATCAGGTAGAGTGTATGTACCAATCATAGTAGGCAATCTTAGCATGTGATTTATATTATCTTGTCATGTCTTTGTTCTACATTCATGCTGACTGTGATAAGAGGAATCAGCTCTGGATATAACAGGAAGGGGAACCAGTTTTATTTTTTTAAACTGCGTCACTTTGTTCTATAACTTTGAAGTCATGATGAGGTATGTTGAGCCATTGAGTTATCAATGATTGTGTTCTGTCCCGTTCAGCAAAAATTGTTCATGTTCTCACTACATATTGCCTATTTTCTGATACAGATAAAATGGACTTTTCATTATTTAGCTTTGAATCTATAGAGATCTTGTTTCCGTATGTGTGAAAAATGTTTTCCCCAAATTGGACCTTTTAAATCTGTCATTGATTGTTTTTGGAAGCGTAGCCTTTTAAGTTTCCTATAAAAGGAGTTTTATTGAAAACAGTTTCTAAACATTACCCAACAGGGATGGATATGAGAACACAAATGTCCCACTTGTTCTGTGATTTGAGCCCATGTGAGATCAGTTTGTTCACGGAGAGTAAAGGGATGCCATATGGTAATACTGTCTACCACGGCAGCATCTTCAACTTAACCAAAGAGTATTCCCAGTAGTGAGAATGCGAGAGCGCATCTGAAGCGCATCTCCTGCTTGGATCTACACATGAGAACGGACAACTTTGGACAACGTCCCATCCTGATTCTCCCAACTTTGAAAAGAGTTTTTACAATCATGTAAATGGGTACGTGTGCACAAGCTTGCAGGTATGTATGCACTACGAATCCCATGATAAATGTGCAAGGAAAGGCAACAATATGTAATTTTATTCTTGCATACATCTGTGATGGTTTTTAACCCAAATATCTAATAAAACCAATATTAGCCTGTGATCAGTGTCGAATAATATGTTTATACTGGTATTTTTCTATGCATGACACATCCTCACCTCATTTATTTACGATGAAGTGACAAACCCCACTGCAGCTGTCACAGGTATGACTGTTGTAATGTCATCCACATTAGTTCACTTAGGGAGGATGTTGGGGTGAATGATAGGTCAACATTACACCTGATTTAGCACAGAATAAGCAAAGCGTTTCCCATTTTCAACCCATAGTGAGTAATTGTTTAACCATGGCTGACATTCACCTGGGATTTATGCTTGTAGTCATAATGATTCTTGCAGTGATAGACAGTTTTACTTACCCATAGGGTTGTTGCCACAACATAAACATTTTCTTTTATAAGGGCAGCACGGTGGTGTGGTGATTAGCGCTGCTGCCACAACAGCAAGGAGGTCCTAGCAGCACCACATCACAGCAGCTTCTCACTACATATTTCCTATGCGGTATAGAAGTTTTGTACATCAGCGCAAATCAGTATTTTCTGATGTAAAAGAACATCGTAATTTGAAAAAACAGCTTTGTCAGCTATGAATACCAAATTGTTAACATATTACAATGAAAATAAAGTTGACATTTTCATTATCTGGCTTTGAATCTATTGAGATACTCTTTCAATATATGTGACAAAATATGTATTTTCCCAACACTGAAGCTTTTAAATGTGCCACAACTGATTTTTGGAAGTGCTGTAAAATTATCCTTCCCTATAAAAGAAGCTTTATTGGAGACGGTTGCCTGCAGCAGAAAATGGCAATATTGGTTAAGTTAATTTATGCAGTGCAGCAAAGACCATGAGATGAAAGTCGTCAGATTCTGTGTGCTCTTCAGTTCATTTTGTATATTCTGTATGATAAAGTAGACACACAGATATTATAAAAGTGATTTAGCTGGAATGTTTCATACTTTTGATTTTCTTGTGTAGACACCAAAGCACAGTACCAATTATCTTGTACTTTGAGAAGTGTACTACAATACATCTAATAAAACTTGATTACAGACTTTGGGCCAGCCACTTTGATCTACTAAAAGCTGCAGGTCTGCTCTGGCTTAGCGGTGTGTGTTTTAGTTTGAGTTAGTAACATTGTCAGCAATGTCACCATCAGCTTTCTCCATTACCAAAGTATGGCTTGAAAACTTAAAAGAAAAATGTATCTTTCCTCCTCACCATCTTCTGTAAGAATATTGCAGTTCATTTCAGTTGTTCTCTTATTGGTACTGCATACCTACAAAACACAGTTACCTTTTGCTGTGTTAGTTGTTATTTTATAAATCTAGTAATACACAGTCTACCAAAGATTTCCTGTGGGAAATGAAAAGTGTAATGTGGAAATGTATTTCATGAGTGTCCATTTTGCAGTTTCTTGTCCGAACTTTAAATGTTGGGATCATAAAGGGAATCCATCATAAAAGGACAGAAAGGCACTTTTAAGGCCAAGAAAGTTGATAACAAAAGAAAGGTAGTATACCCAAAATATATTACTCAGTAGCCATACAGTGTGAGGTACATTACAAAATAATAACCTAGAGTTTCCTGTGAAGTGTTCTTGTCAAACTCAACTGTGTGCAGAAAACATAGGGCATTTTAATGTCAGTGTAGTAGAAGTAGTAGTTATAAATATTGTATGTGTTCTGACTTTCTCACATTGTAGAAAAATACCACCCAGTCAGATCTGAATGATTAAAAGAACTGTAAAACCATGAAAAAAAGAGAGCAGTATTTATGCCCTTTGAGTGCTGCAGGGATATTATTACAGGCCATCCCAGAAATTAGCCCTGCCCTGATTCACTTGAGTAAATTGGATTTTTCCATTGGGCTTTGGATGGTTTCAAAAAGCCCTTTCTGTGAGAAAGCAGTTTACGATGCATGTTTGGCAACTTTTGATTTTTTGAAGCTTCAAAACCTAATATTATGCAAAAGAATTTTAAATTACACCAATTACAAGAACCCCAAAGTCGAAAAAAACGACTAATTATCACATTTTAGTACTCACTCCTGCAGCTCTCTGGTGACAGCTCTAGTATCAGCTCAAGTGGACTGCGTTAAGCGGGGTCAGGAATTGATTTACCTTAAGGGGTGAAGTGGGGAAATTTCAAAGTGCACTTTAGATGCAAATCTCCCAATCCACCAGGTCCCAAAGGATCCTCGCTGGATTTAGATCTGGTGACTGTAGAGACGATTGGAATTGGAGGATATTGAACTCAGTGTCATGTTCAGATGATTTTCAGATGATCAGGCTTTTACCAACTGAGGCTCCTTTCGAAGGTCAAGCCCTTCTTATTTTTTAAATAATTTTGAAAGAGTTATACACGCTTTTATTTCTGCTAGACTTGACTACTGTAATGCCGTGTACGTTGGTATTTCCGGTAAACGGATATCGTTTTTGAAATGTTTCTGTGAGAATGCGCTACTTTTTGAAAGCGAAAATGGTGAAACAACATTGTTTGCACTGAAAACACTCTCGTGTAAACGGGGCCTAAGACTTGTAGTCATGCAAAATGTGTGGAATTGTTTAAACTTGAATTTCTGATTTATAGTGGTGACATGATGAGGTGTGCTGGACACCAACAAAAATGAAATTCTGTGAAAGGAAAATCATTGTAAAGGACAAATGCACACTTTTCTTTTTACTCTATAGTAAAATGTGTAGTGGATTGCTCTGGTTTATACTTTAGAGTTTCTTCTTTCTTATTGCTGTCTCTTTATATATTCCCAAATTATGAGAGGTGCCTGAGTGCCTCATACACCTTCATTTGTATCTGTCAAACTTTAATGAATGCTTAGGCCATGAATATTGCACGCCTTAGAGGGTAAGCATATGCAAACTGAACTGTAAGAGACATGTAATTTGTTTTGTTTTTTTCTGCAGAGAACATTATACTGCATATTATACTCTCCAGTACAGATACATAAAGGGATTCTAATCTATATTATAATACAATGCATTGCAAGATTTTGCTTAACAACATTCTAATGCTCTGAGATTTAAAAAGAAAAAATAAGACAAACTGATGACAGTATATATTAATTAGTACTTTAATGGGTCCAGGCGGCTTCTGCTTCTGAAGCGATAAACAAATGATGACTGATACAGTCAGGAGCAGGGGAAGGTGTCGGCACACAGTGTGCTAACTGTGTTTGACAGGGCTAAATGCAAGAGACCTGTGGTTTTGCCTCTCTCCTCACAGACCTGTCAGGATCATTTGGAACCCAAATGTTTTGCAGGCGAAGCACTTTGTCAGCAACTCAAATGCTGCATTTGTCTTCTGTTCCCAAAGGAAGGATTCTGCCATATTACATTCCTTGAAAAGAAGCAATAAATGAATAGTTTGTTTACTTTAATCAGGCTCTGGCTCAAACAATGAACAGAGCAGCACAATGACAGGGAGAGCTTGTTATCTGAGACCAAGTTTGAGTCTTACTTTGCCAAATAAATTTGATTTAAACTGCCGTTAATCTGATGTTTCAAAGCTACACCAAAGGGAAACAAATGGATTTTTTTCTTCCCTTAAGACTCATGTCTATCAGTGTAGATGAAATGCAAAGAGGTTCTTATTTTACTAATGAGACTTAGATATTCATTGTGGTGCTTTCCTGAGAGAACAGAAAATGCAGTTTCCCAACTAATCTCAAAACCCTTACACCCTTTACAAACATGCCTTCCAATCAGCTCCGAGTATCCTCCAGTGAGCACTCATCAAAGCCATTGCTGTGCAGAAAATGGAGGATATTTTAAGAATATTCCTGCATTACACAGTGTGATTTTAACACGGTATTAATTCTCAATTTCTGTTAAATTATGGATGTATCTAAACATAAGAATTTATTTAAATAATATGAAATATTCAGTGGATAGAAGGGAAGTTATGAATTGTGAATAAAACAACGCTAACACTTTTATTGACAAAAATAAATAAATAAATAAAAAATCCATAGAGTGCTACTACCCCACTCAACTGAGCTCCGAGCCTCTTTGGCCTAATTCATTACTTTTTTTTGGCACACAAAACATTGTTTTCTTGGACAGCTCCCATAACCCACTCCACAATCTGCAGAGCACCAAACAGCTGATACAATGTTAACAGCTAGCTGGAGAATTGAACTGAGAATTATTTTGATCTTATTTGTTAGTCTGATTCCTTCATTGCTTACTGAAGTAGTAAAGTAATAATAAAATAAAATAATTAGACAAATAACAAGAATCACAAGCCTAGAGACCAGTCGGTGACCCCTGGCAACCATCACAAGCCTAGAGACCAGTCGGTGACCCCTGGCAACCATCCCAAGCCTAGAGACCAGTCGGTGACCCCTGGCAACCATCAGTTGTCATTGGAACTTGTTTGTGAGTGGTTGCTGGAGGTTGATTGCCGTTGCTAGATGAAATTGGTCACAAAAAGGTATATGGTGCTGCACCAAAAACCTCCTTGCGATTCCTGCAGTCACCCGTAGTTTGCATGGAAGATGCAAATTTGTCTGCAAACACTCGCCAACTGCATTGCACCATAGTGAATGGTGCAGTGCAAACCAAAATGGAGACCGTTCACTTTCAAAGGAAAAGTTGAGTCTTTTGAAGCACGTTGGTTGCAGTGAAAGAAGGTATCACAGATGGGCTTAGCTACTGTGACGTCACCCATTGGTTTTTGAAGACCTATGTTGAAACCTCGTCATCACCATGTTGGTGTTTTGAAACCAGATGTTACATGAAAGGGCTGGGTCTGATTGTGAAACCACATGCTCAATCCTGAGGTGCAGCTTTTACTTTGAAAGCAAATATTCTCCATTTCTGGTTTGGGCCACACTTTATTCATGTTTCATGCTGCTCATTGAGCACTTGGCTAGTGTTTTTGGACAAGTCTCTGTCTTCTATGCAAACTACAATCTCTGGTAGTGACAAAAGCAATCACAGGGAGGTTTGTGGTGCAGAACCCCCTTTGTAAATGATTTCACCTAGTGCCAGCTAGCAACCTGCAGCAAACATTTGCCCATTCGTCAGTGAGAAAGTTTCATCAAGATGCAACCAGCTTTTTTTTGCAAAGCTTTGCATCTTTGTTAGTGAATTCTTTCAGTCATTTTGCGTCATTTTCTGTCTGTGCAAATTGCCCCTCACACCCACGCACATGCATGTTTATTATCCATTTAATAAGCAGACATAACAATACTGGCACTTTATTTCATAAGTGTTTATGATTTTTCATCATAAGAAGAGGCGGTGTAAGTTTCACGGGCTGTGACCCACCTTTACTATTAAATGCTTTGGGATTCTCACTCAAATTGTTCCATATTTATTTAAATGGACTGAAGCTTCTTTTGAATTTCAGTAACAATCAGAGCTATAGCTTGAAAAAAAAATAATTTAAGATCTCAATAATTAATTTTCGTAGCCTTGTTAACTTGTTGAGCAATGAGCAAACAGTCAACATGTCCAAATAATTTCTTTTTTTAGCTTCAGTTTATATATTTGTGCTCAGCATCTGCTCACAGAAGCATCTCCAAAGTGCTGACAAAATGTACCAGAAACAATTAACCTCCACAAATTTAAGCTGACAGCAGTCATATTCACTCTTTATTAATTACTTATCACAAATTAGATTCTGTCAACTCACCAGAGACAAAGATTAACACTAATATACATAAATCTGTTCTGACTGCTCTCAAACTTCATACAAGAGACACTTATTAACCCTGATGGGACTTTAAATCAACACAATGTTTCTGTTTACACAGTGAAAGTGGTCACTTGATGGCTGTATACCAATCAAATACAGCTAATGCCATAACAATCTGCGTCATTAAAGAAATGTAAAGTACATTATGTGTCAAATCAATTCTGAGTCACTGCATATGAACATGAAACTGCAAACTAAGATAGAGTAGAGAAAAATCTCTTTGCTCTTTCCTGCTCTCAGAATCCATAAATGCATGTTTTAAGAGGAGTTTCAGATGAATGCAGTGATCCAGTTAACACCCTATCCTCAGGCAGGCCATTACAGAGCTACAAGAGCTCAATCACGCTTTCACCACATTTTTTGTCACATCACTTTCTGAGCTGTTTCCATAATCTTGACAGGAACACTCGACACTCGGGAGGGAGAAATCAGCTTTCTCCGCTCACATACTGTCGCTCAGTGCTCAACGGTTGCCTCTGTCTGACCATACTGTAGCAAGCTCATCAATCGTCTATTTATTTAGAGATTAACTATGATAAACTCCTTAGAGCTGCTGAACAAATACGTTTGTTTCACTGGTCCTCGTTTTGGGTTTTTATTGCGCTATTCTTTCAGGGCCTCATTAGATATCAGGACAGGTGTGTGTGTGCTCACTTAAAAGTGTGTTTGTGTCCCCGCTGGTAAACGTCAGCCATGTCTGGCAGAGAAAAATGAATCATTTGGAGAGCCATCTGTCTGTCTGTCAGAAGCAAATGTTTTCTTGCCTGTGTAAAATACCAATAATAATCAAAAGACTACATTTCTAGGCCGAATAAGGTTTGACCCCACCAACATGTTGGCCCAAGCTTTTTTACTTTTCTAAGAAAAGTAATTTTCCTGTTGTGATATGGAACTAACAGGAACTGATTAGGCACCCATTCCTTAACTTTCCTTTTTTCTTTGGCTGTTTTGCTTTTGTCTTTTCCCCATTCATCTCAGGCAATAAACCATGACTGTCAAGGAGAAACATTGCATCTTTTTCAATAAACCTTGCAGCCAGATGTTCGATGCACCTCTGTCGCACATCTCTCTTAAGTCCTAAATATGAAGCTACAGTCAGCAGTTATCTGAGCTCACAGTAGAATGTGAAAAAGGCCAGAGAGTCCTTGTTGGGTGCAGTGGTGTAAATTATGGATCACTTGGATGACAACTTGACAAGTTCTTTTAATCCAGTTTATTCTTATACAGTACCAATCTACTCTGATAGTCATCTTAAGGAACTTAATGTTTTTGGGGAAAGACCCTATTACATTATAGCGAAAACCCCAGTGAGCTTATACTAGGAATCACTTGGAAGGAGTGGGGGCAGGGGTGGGGGTAGGGCATCTCCAGCAGATCCAGGTTCACAGAGCGCAGCCATCTGCCGTGATCCGTTGGGATGGGTGGAATGGGAAGAGAGAGGAAATGAGCACAGAAAACATAAACAACAAACAATATAACAACACCCCCAAAACACGTAAAGGCCCCCCTGCAGATGAAGCACTTCAGAACTGGAGATACCTGCAGAACAGTGCAGAGAAGAGGAGGAGAGGAGTGGTCCATAGTGAAAAGTGCTCAGTGCATCACTTGTAGTTCCTACATCATAACAGGGATAGTTCAGGGTTACCTGATTCTGATCTATGAGCAAAAAGGAAAAAAAAAGAAAAAGAAAAGAAAAGTTTGAAGCCTAATGTTAAAGGTAATCAGTGTGTCTCATGAACCCCAAATCTCTCCTGTAGTAGTTTTGTATTAGTTTTGGAAAAATGCTTGAACTGGAACGCTATTAGAGTGTTATTTTACTATGAAGTCTTTACGATATGATGGGCCTTGGTTCCTGTTTGTGTGTAACGGGAAATTTTTAAAATGATTCTCTTGATTTCATAGGGAGCCACTGAAGAGAAACAAGAGCTCCCATTCTAGTCCCTCTAGTCTACTCTTGCTGCAGCTTTTTAGATCAGCTGGGGGCCTTTCAGGGAGCCACCAGAACAATATTGTTCTGATCATTCAGAGTGATGGCCATCACTCTGAAACAGGATGTTTTAAGAACACTGTGTATAATTCTGGAAGCTGGCATGCATGTCCGGTCTGTTGTTGCAGCCTTGCATGTTCCTGAGATCACCATCTCTGATTTGATTGTTCTTGGTGGAAACCTGACTGTACAGAGGTGCTCGGATGAGATGCTCCAACCTGTACTTGTGCCATTCATGCAGCATCACCCTGCCCTGCAGCTGTTTTAGCAAGAAAATACCCACCCCCATGCTGTCAGAGTAGCGCAGGCCTTTCTGGTTTAGAAGTGCATCCAGATACTTTCTTGGCCAGTATTTAGTCCCAGTATGTCTCCTACTTAACATGGGACATGCTGCGTCAGAAGCAGTGACAACCAATGACCACTGCACACACACGCTGGTGGTGCAGCGTGGAGACTTGGATGAGGATCTCTATCTGACTAAGATGAGGTGACAATGGGGTGGAGGGAGATGAGAGACTGAAAGGCAGAGTGACAGAAGAGCACTGAGATTTAAAGCACACTGGACAGAGGTTGATTGGCTCACAGAAGGTAGACAAGAAAATGATTGGAGCAGAGTGATGAGGACAGAATTAAGTTTGACAGAGTGGGAAAGCAGAAGTGATGTGAAGAATAGGCTAGCTGAGCGAACACCAGGAATGCACACAGATGAGAGAATGTAGATGTTTTTTTGTTTTTTTTTATTGAACTTGCACATAAACTTCATACACTCCCCTCTAAAAATATTGGAACAATGAAGCAAATTCTTTATTTTTGCTGCAGTCTGAAAAAATTTGGATCTGAAGATAGCACTAATAGCCCTTCAGTTCACCCAAAGCATGAAACAAGCCATTTTACCTCCCTTCCTCCTCCCATTAAGCCAGCTTCCCTCTAATTGGCCACACCTCACAAACAGAAGTCTTTAAATGCAAGTGGGTGGGACTGTGAGCACAGAACAGTTTTTTTTTTCCAGATGGCGGCACAGTGCAGCGCTAAGGGACTTAAACAACAATGTCCATGCTCACCTTCCTTAGGCGCTAAAGGCAATGCTCGGTAGGTTGCAGATCCTACGGACAACGAAGTGCAGAAGTGCACGAAGCTGGCTCGGGGCCAAGACGAAGTTGCGCTCGAGGAAACAAAAGAGAGGAAAGCTTGCTAACCAGGTTAAGAGTAAATGCTAGTCAGTCAGCTAACATCTCTCTTTTTATCCATCATGCAGGCTTTGCACAATGTAAAAAGATAAAACCAGAGCAATAAGGTCTCTGCATCTTTTTACCCTTACTTTGACGCCTCAAACTCCACCTCCTCCTGCCGACTCATCCCCTCCCCTGATGAACCTTCAGCCATCGGAATAACAAGTCCTCTGCCCTTGCAGTCCCAGGCAGAGTTCCTAGTGATTGAGCACACCAGCTGTCTGAGATCCTGACAGACATATTTAGCACCTTGGTGTCCTAAGCCAGAGTCCCATCATGCCTTAAGACGTCAACCATTACCCATTATCCCACCAGTATGTATTCAGGCAGAACTGGTCCACAGCCGACGCCATTGCAGCTGTGACCTACCAGGCTCTCAGTCACCTGAAGCACAAGGATACCTATGTGAGGCTGCCATTCTTGAACTTCAGTTCTGCATTCAACACCATCAGCCCACAGAAACTGGTGTCCAAGCTGGCAACACTGGCAACCTTCTCATCCTTATGCAACTGTATCCTAGACTTCCTGACCTGCAGACCACAGAGTGTCAAGATCAACGACCACACATGCTCCACCATTATCCTGCGGCGCCCCTCCTCTCTACATTGAGGGAGCAGCGGTGGAAATGGTCCCTTCCACACTTACCCGAGGAAGGTGAAGCAGGTCAGACTACTGGTGCTCTGTTAAATTATATTCAACCTCTAATAAGAAAACGTAAGAAGCAGCAGAAGTGTAGGCTGCATACACAGATTATTGTTTCTCGCCCCCAACTGTGTCAAACATGAGATGAAAGCAAGGATCAGATGCAAACACACATGCAGACGGAACAATACAAAGTATGATATGCTGTATTTGCTTCGTCTACTGTACAGAA
>VUQK01026777.1:6655-23157 GCA_015106715.1 Bujurquina vittata
CTTGTTTTGAAAGCTTATAGCTGCATAAATGCTTTCCCGTTTGAATTCAAGAACAGCATGTCCTACGTTTTGTTCTCTTTTACCATCAAATATAATCTGCAGTAAGATGCCAGATGATGCTCTTCTTCTGAACTAACAAGTTGACATTTACAAGAAATCTCCAAATCTCAAATTTAAAATACCTTGTAATCATAGTCACGAGTGTGCATGAAAAGTAATAAAATGATATAAATCAGCAAAGCAGATAACTATTTAACTAGTGTAAAGTGAACTGAAGGTAATTTAAACCAGGTGGTTGCTGTCTCTGGGTCACTGGGGGCTCTCATTTCACATCAAGGGTTCCGGAGCCAAGTAGAGACAGATGCTATGAGTTAGAATAAAGCTACTATAGGGATGTTTTGTCAAATAAGCCCCATGATCATCCACTTATGGGTTCTAAGGCACGAGGGTCTAGGGGCAGGTATCTGAAATGAGTCTGCATTCACATTTCTAGCAGATGTCTTTTCTCATTACGCAGGATAAAGCAAACACGGCGTCAAACTGTTCACCCCAGCAGGCCTGCAGAGAACGTGTGTTGCTGAATAATCACAGAAAACCTTTAATTACTGTGACAAAATAATTGAAGCCAAATCCAAATTCCTCTCAGTATAAGAGATTTGAAAGCACAGTCATTCATGTGAACTGCAGTCACCATGCTGTCACTTGTGTTTTCTGCACATCTTGGTTGTAATGAGTGAGTCATTGTTGCCTTCCTTCAGCTGGAAGCCGTTTGCCCAATCTCCTCCGACATCACCCAGAGAACTGATACATTGTGGTTTTTTGGCCCGTTTTCTGTAAACTTTGGAAATATTCAGACAACCCATCTGCCACGTTCAAAGTCACCTTTCTTCCCCATTCAGAGGCTCCGTTTGAACTACAGCAGATTGTCTTGATCATGTCTACAATGCTATGAGTCGCTGTCTTATGATTGGCTGAGCACATATTTGCTATTGAGGAGCTGAACAGGTGTACACATGAAAATGGCCGGTTGGGAAAGATGATTTTTTTTTTTTGCAGTGGATATGCATCACTCTCTCAGGTTGCTCCAAGCTTCTGTCGGTATTTGACTCCGAGTGCTTCCCCTCTCTCTCTCTCCTTACTGTCATATTACTGAGCCTTAAATACACATGTGATTAGTGGGTTACCAACTTCACTAAGTCACACAATTGCTTTCAGCAAGCAGCAGCCTTCTGGGTAACTCAATCACAGTAAATTTGATTTCTTTTTTAAAACAGACTACAGATTTAAGTGGATTTAAAGCAATTTAGTCAATACAATTGACAGACTGCTGAGAAAAGAAACCCTAAGAGCCACCTGAATGAGTCAAAACAAAAAGATTCAAGGGTGAAGTTAGTGTGTTTCTGTGAAGAGGTTTGATAGACGAGATATCAATTTCCTTGTCTCCTTCACTGATACGCTTGTATTATGGCTTCTTGGCTTAACCATCTCACTTTGATGCTGCTAACAAAAAAAATAAATAAAAAAATAAAAATCCAAAATTAAGCTATTACAGACATGCAAGGCTGCAGCAGCTTGGACACAATGTCCTGCTGAGGCTGCTGCATGTGTCTGGGGTTTTGACACCTTGAAAAGCCATCGCATGGGCGGATTTTATCATTTGGCATGCTGGTTTAGACAGAACAAGGATGGTAAGGACTCCGAGCCGCTTCTAAATCTGCAGTCGAGAGCAGGTATAGTACCAGTCATTTTCATACCTGATGCAGATGAGCGAAAGCTGAGCTTTGTAGGAGAGGGTTTAGAGGCAGCCAGAGGACCTGGCTGGTTTCAGGTTTACACACTGCAAACACCAAAATAAGCTCCTCAGAGATTTGAACGCGTGAAGGAGGATACACTTTAAATACCTAGCTACCCAGTTTTTAATTGATGGAGATCAAACACTCGCACGTGGAACTGCAGATGCAGTGTGCTTTTTGTTTGGCTTTACACACTGACAAGACCACTAACAGCAACACCGATTGAGCTGCATGCCGAGAAAGTGATGGTCCACTCGGTCCAAGGAAGGGAGGGAGAGGAAACAAGCGGAAATAAACCAAAATTCAATGAGGAAATTCATGATTTAGAAGATGGAGAGAGACAAGACAAATGGAGGAATTCATGTAGACATACGAGTAGATCAGATTTAGGGCATCTCCTCACTGAGATGTGCGTAATCCTCAAGTGTAATGACAGCGTCGGACAGGAAATTAGAGATGTTGTGATATGCAAACTTTAAATCCATCCATTATCTTGTGCTTATCCGGGGCCGGGCTGCAGAGGCAGGAGGCTAAGCAGAGAAGCCCAGACTTCCCTCTCTCCAGCTCATCAGGAGGGACCCCAAGGGTATAATCTCTCCAGCGTGTCCTGGGTCTAGATTAGGAAAAGTTCTCAACTTTACACCAAAATCACATCAAGGAACGTTCAGCATTTTTGTCCCTATTCTGATGGCTTTCATCATGTCATTTCTATTTTATTTGGTCTAGAAATACTCAGTATATACTGATTTTATATTGCTTGAACATAAAGATTAAAATAAGTTATGCAAACGGTTTAATTTTAGCTGCAAATAGAACCTAAGTTACTGTATTGCTGCTTTCAATTTCATGAGCCTGAATGTTCAGGAAGCCCAGCAGCCAACAAAGATTTCACTAACCCTTTATAAACTTTGTTTTTTTTAACTTTTCTTTTCAAAAAAAGCAATTCTCATAATCTAACATAGATATCAATAAAAGGAGCAGGAAAGCGCCGATGCCTGACCTCTGCAGGTGGGAGCCATCCAGGAGTATGCGCGGAAGCCAGAAAGCTGGGGAGCCCTGGGGGGAGTGCAGCAGCAGCAGCAGCAGCCTGGGCGAGGACCAGCCATCTGGGGGCTTGATGGGTTCAATATCAGCATCTTTAAAGCCAAGCTGATTTTCAGGGTTTGCTGGGGCGAGTGATTGGCAGAGTGGAAACAGGTGTGGAAAAAACCCCCACAGGTGGAATTAATGAGGGAGGGGCAGACAATTCCAAAGAATGGACACATACAAAAGGAGGAAGGAAAACTGGGGAATACTCAAAAACCAATGATTACAAAAACAGGAAACAAGTGAACCTAAATATAACAATTCCGAGCCATGACAGGATTACGTTACTGATCCGACCATGAGCGTGCTGGAGCCCTCATTCTGGTTAATATATTCCTTTGAATATTTATGAAGTCAAAATGGATATCTTTAATTTTCACAAACGCTCCTCTAGCCTTACAGGAAGAAAAATAATGGGGCAGAATGTGGAGCACACACATAAAATTTAGAAACAAATGAGATTTTTTTTCTATTTGATCAACTTTGCAATAATTCCAGTTTGCTCCAAGCTAAGAGAAGAAGAAGAGTGGCCATGGCTGCATGCAGCACTTCATCGAGCTGTTGAGATCCATCCCAGGTCACACAGCCTCAACTGCAATCTTTGCATTTTGATTTTCTTTTCTTCTGTGCGTCGGGCTGATGAAATCCTCTGCTGCAACTCTCCAGGGCCACTGCAGTCGCACCCTCATTTTCCCCTACTCGCATCCCTTCCTCTTCCTTCACTCCCCGTCTCTGTTTCCCTCCTCTCGTTTCTACTAACACATCCTTGTTCTGCCTTTTACACTTTCCTCTCCCTCTGCTGTCTCTGCTTTTGCCTCCCTCACGCCACATTTCCAAAGCCCCACCGTTTCCCCTCTTTGCTCTCTTTGCCTTCGTTTTTACTCCCGTCCCTCATTATTTCTCTCCTCCCTAAAGGATGCAGAGAATTAGAGCACAACTTCCTCCCCTAGAAACACAGACTGGTTAAGCTGTGAGTTACAGAGGCAGCTCAGTCATAACTCCCTCTACTTTCAGGGCACTTCAGCACTGCGCTGCAGTGAATTGCCTTTCCTTTCTCTTTGCGCCCTGCTGTGCAGAAAGAGCTTCATGCTGAAGTTAAGATGCAGGCATCGTGGCTGGCAAACATCTCAGTGGGTTGCATTATTTCCAGAACTGTAAGCGTAACATCACATCACATCACATCACCACCCTTTCAGATTCTCGTTGCTGTTAAGATTTAATGAAAGATTTTCAGCACAGATAAAAATCCTTCACAGTATTTTGGGAGTGTTTGCAGAATCTTCAAAGACATGCGTCCTAAATGGAGTACTTCTTGGCTGGACCGGTATGGTGGCATTCAAACATCAACAAACATTCTCTTTTTTGGGGATTTAGCCGGAAAGCGGAGCGATCTGGATCGGAGCAGTGACTCACTCCCTCCATGTCGCACCATCCTTCACCGTGCAGGTTTGCTCCACTCACTGTTTCCAGTTTGGAAAAACTGAAATGAGACTCAGTTTGTTTGTTTTTTCCATTAAAGTTGCAGTTTAAACTTTGCTCCCTGAACATGATACATGTGAAAACATGCACAACTGTCTGCACTGCTAATACAACTTCACACCACTGGTTTTGGTTCCACACAGCGCGCACAGTCAGGCATGAAGATTTCCTCCCTTTCTTCTTCTTCCATGAGAGAGCAGCTGAACTGATCGTGCAGTCTGAGCGCTGCAGAAACATTCAAGGATTCAATCAGTCATTTAATAACCTTTTCTCCATTTTGTTTCCAGACGCCAGATGCTTTCTGTCGCCTGCGTCTGTGTGAGAAGAGGTGTGCGGTGATAAGCAATAGGTGCAACATAAATTTCAGAGACAGATGAGGCAGCGAGAGCTCCTGGGACCTTCACATACAGATCAGCTCATCAGTGTCTGTGTGTGAGAGAGAAATCGCTGCTGCCATCAGTTTCCCAGAACTTCATCTGCGTTTTATCGCTTCCTGGCAGCATCCTGATGATGTCAGCTGTGAGTCAGGCTGTGGTCAGCTTTCCTCCGCTCAGACTTGATCATCACCTTTTTCTGCAAGATTTTAACATCATAACCCATCCCACTCATTTCCAGACGCAGATGCTAACGTTAACTTTGAGGGTCATTTTTGGATTTTGGACTCCCCTGATCTGATTGTTGCACTCATGGAAGCTCTGAGGGGCTCTGATGCCTGGTGAGATGCCAGCTGCCTGCATCTCATCATTGCATGCACGGTAGCTTCTGGCGTTAGTGCCTTAACCCACAGACAGCAGCAATACTGACCCACCAAAAAAATAACAATGCTATTCTTTAGAGACCTGCAGACTCTATAATAGGAGGTTGGAGGGTTGTCAGTCAGTAGACCACGGCTCACACCTCATTCAGACCTTTCTTTTATTAAAATATTTCCTGTCGCAACATTAATGCTACACCAGTGACCAGCCCTGGAAAAACGAAGTCAAAATTTTCCGTTGATGAAATGTCATGTAGCTCATGGTTGGTGCCACTGGATGCTGAGAGATAAAGATCCACTTTGGTAGCTGCCCAGTGAGGTTTAGCAAAAGATCATACTTTGGGTATAAAACATTAACCCTGGATGTTAAACCATCAAGCTTCTGTGCCATAACAAAGCATTCACATGTTTCTATTTCCAAGGGAGAACTGTTGCACTTGTTGCTATACTCTGTTGCTTCATGGCACCGAGCGGCTGATTTTGAGAAAAGCAGAATTATCAACCAGGATGAAAACGGGCTGATAAATCATAAAATCTAACTGAGGGTAAACTGTGCAGGTGATGCGTTTGAATGTGTGTTTGCTGTATGCGCCTTTTCACTAAGTGGGCTTGATGCACCCTTAACTGCTGTCTCCAGCTCTCGAGCTCATTCAAGGCCCAAATATAGTGCTAAAAATGTCTCCCGCTCTATATGTCTGTGTTTTGAACAAAAAGCTTATTTATTTCCAGAATGATGCAGTATGGGGTAACTACTTTAAAAAGTACAATAAGTTGTGTATAATCTGTAATACATCCAGAAGATTAGAGTGCATTAAGGAAACACTATTTCCTAACTTAACGGACAAATTGCCGTCTTTTATTGAAATACCTGATTGTAAACACATCAAGAGTAAGTGCACTGAAAACGATGCCACAACTGACTGACAGAGGAAGACGAGAAGATCTTCAGCTCCTCACAAAGCGACCGAACGCAACAGTAGATTTTTTTTTGCTCTCAGCTAAAAGAAAATCATTCTGCTGGAAGTGGAAAATTGCTCCGTGGTCAGAATGACTCAGCTGTCGCTCCCCAATTCATCCAGACCTGGATCAGACCGCACTTACAAATAATTCCTGCTCTTTGTTTCACGCTGCCTCCTGAGCCAGGTGGGTGGAGACTGATCCGCATCCAGCAGAAGCTCCAGGTGCTTTTACCTCCCGAGACGGATAATCGGTTAACAATCTGAGCTTTCTGAGAGCAGCTGTGTGAGGGAGAACCGTGGAAAATGCCTCTTCTCTGGCTCTCCTGTCACCTGGAACAAATTATAATCCTGCAGTTTCCAAATGGGCAGAAATGAGAACAACAAGGTCCTGTCTATACAAGTAAATGTGCACTTCCTGGAGCTCTATTGTACATGGAAATGACACCAGCATCTGTCCTTTGATGGATTTTGCCATCATAGCATGACCAGTTTGGACCCACAAGTCTCTAACTGCACTTTTTGTTACTGTGGAGAGACTGTAACTGTCCTTACTTTAAACAGACACATTTCTGAGCTTTAACAGGACGTCACGGACTATTATAATCATCACTGTCATTATTAATGAGTGTTGAAGTCTTCCAAAGGATGAGTCCCTGCCAACAGGATGCAACTGTGGAGTCTAAAAAGGAAAACGGAAACAGTTTTCAAGGTTGAACATCTAAAGTACACACACACACACAGTCGCAATGCTGCTCTCTCTTCCTGATTGTAATTTGTTTCCAGGACATGGATGCTCTACTGCACACACCAAACAGCAGGCGCTTCCGATTCGTCCGATCTGTCCACATTCACCCGTCAGCTCATCGTGACACGACAGGTTAAAATTTGCTCGATGTAACAGCATTTTTTTTTTTATTGTTCAGTAGTTCTACACACTTACATAACAAGCTGACGCTAACAAACACCAGCTTACCGGGCCTCTAAAGGTGGAGAGGTCGTGTAGTTTTTGGACTCTGAATCTCGGCATCCTGTCCTTCCTCTCTCCCGAGGGAGGAGGTGCAGAGAGAAACCCCACCACTACCACCACCACCTCTGTGAGGGGTTGAAGCTGCTCGACTGCTGACGCCAGCTTTCTGTTCACCCTGTACATACTGATGAGTTTGGAAGAAGCAAAACCCCACATTTTTAGACTCCACGACCATCTGGGCTGCGGTTTGCTTATTTGCATCATTAGTTGCTACCATTGGTGTCAGTTTCAGGAGGGTGCATAACATTTAGAGCACATACGCTTCTCTTTCCCCTCTTCACCAACTGGTCGAGGCGGACAGCTGCCCCTCCCTGAGACTGCTTTCTTCCTTCCCACTGTCGCCAAGTGCTGCTCGTACGGGGTTGTCTGATTGTTGGAGCTTTCTTTCTAATATTGTAGGCTCTTTATCTTACAATATAAAGCGCCTTCAGGACTGAACTGAATTGAATGCACGTGTCTCCCGAATAAAAATGTGAAGGAAGCAGAGGAATTACTTAGAACTTGGAAATTCTTCAAATCTTCTTCAAATGTTCTAATTCCCAGCATCTTCTCGGCGGCTGTGCATGCAGTCAGGTAGATGAACCTGCTATGACAGTACTGGGAGATTGCTTGCAGAAATCAAAGTTGATTAAAAATGATTACATCAAATATAAATCCTGCAAAAACTAACAGAGTGTGACTCTAACCGTGCAGTCTCTTGGTTTAACAGCTGAAATAAATGCGCTGTGAGAAAAAATCACATCCTGCTTCCACTATTCGACTCACTGCTTACATTCTTGCTCTCAGGCTGCACAGAAAGCCACCTCAGCACCAAACTGAGAAATCACTGCAGCGTGAGGGGTCGCAGAACGAGTGGCTGCTGCCCTCTGCTGGTGACATGCACCTACTACACGAGCATGAGTTTTAATTACTTTTTTCTGACTGAATTTCATTGTTAATCCGGTTTTAGTGCAGCTCCAGTTTTAGGTTGGCTAAAGTGAAAAAGAACCTTTTACGGGGACAAATCTGTCGGTTCAACACACAAGGTCCACTTCTGGCTCATAAATAGAGAAAATCGATAGGGAGAATTCAGGACTGGTCAAGAGAGGGCGTCATATCAGTTTCATCAGAGTTCCCATTAAAAGATAACTTGTTAAATCGATGCAATTAAAATATACCAGACATATTATCTTAATGCACAGAGAGCAAAGGGACTCCTGTAGAGCAATTCTGGGAAGAAGTCAAAGTGATGTGGAAAAAACCCCCCCACATTTCCATAGAAACTTCATTAGACCCAAAGCCAGTTCTTTGTTTGCATCCATGCAACACATTTAGAATAAGCAGCTGCAGAGTGCTAGAGTCCTCTTCCTACAGCCCTCGCCTCCCTCCACCAGCTTTCACACACGATTTAAACACAGTTCTCCCAGATGAAAATTGCAATCAGTGCAATCATGGGTGGAAATTACAGGAAGCGGGTTTAGATCGCCGTTTTCTGACCACCTCAATGCGGCATTGCAAATACAACTGCAGTAAGTGGAAATGCATGATTGTAATGTTAAATACATTACCAAGCTGATACCTCAGTTGTAACGAGGGGTTATCGGAGTTGCTGTTGCCCTCCTATCAGCTCAAAGCAGTCTGGTCATTCTCCTGTGACCTCTGACATTACAAGGCATTTCCCCCCAGAGACCTGCCACCCACTGGATATATTCTCTTTTTTTTGGCCATTCTCTGTAAGCCTTAAGGGGGGTGGGGGGAAGTTGCATGGGAAAATCCCAGTAGATCAGCTGGGATTTGGGTCTGAGTATTCCAGTTTCTGAAATACACAGACCAGATTTTCCTCCCACTCTGCTGCTCAGTTTGAACTTTCTTAACCACGTCTATATGCCTAAACGCACTGCATATTAAGCAGAGATGTTTGCTTAGTATACATAAGTTACTTGAGGTTTAAAAATAAAGATGTTTTTCATATTCAGACTTTGGGCATTTTTAAAAAAAATTCTTGTACATCCTTCCAAACTGAGAATAAAATGCTCAGAACAACGTCTACAAAAAACAGCAAAATATAACTTTATTGAAATAATCACATAATTTTAAAGCAATCATGCTTAATGTTTGAGTGACATTACTACACACAGTACATACAAACAGGCACACATTTGGTAATCATCTTTGACTTGTGCACGTGGTGAGAAGCATCTGAAACTGATGTTAACGAAGGGGTAAAGAAACCCAATGACACGTTTAAAATCAGTGTGTTTGAAAACGATTTGCTGTGGCTTACAAAGAAAACGGATACCTGACAACCTGATTAAATAGAAAACACACACACACACACACACACACAGAAGGCACAGCCAAGAGCCTCGTTACATTCTCATAATGTTTAAACGAGTTAGGGAACAGTAATATTTCACTGCGAGTCGATACACGTTGGCCAATCAGACCAAAAACCCCCCAAAAACACAAAACACTGACTGTTCAAACTCACAGATAACATGTAAACATTTCAGGTAGCCACAAACCACGCAGCGAGGAGAGTGTGTAATTATTACGGGCATGTACATCAGCAGTGAGAGAGCACAGTGAACTGACAAATGACCTAAACAAACAAAAAAACCCACAACACGTGTTGACAAAATATTAAACACGCTAAAAAGCATGAAATACATTTCTACATGTCCTCGTCTCCTTTTTAGTGTTGGTTTTATCCTACAGTTTAAAGGAAAAAGCCTTCGTCCAGTTTTCTGTAGGATAATTTCCAAATGTCACATAGCTGAGACAGAAAGGACGCGGAGGCTCTAAGGACATAAATAATACACTGAAGTGTTGGACAGTTTGGGGTCCTGTGATTGCCAGTGTGTTTATACAAAGCTCTTGCAAATAAGGTCACTGTCACCCTGACCAGCAGGGGGAGCTCTTGCGACATCTCCCACACATCCAGCTTAAAGGGAACGCTGCAACCACCTGCAGGACGTCTACCATCAGGTGAATGAAAGACGGTATTTGTGCTAAAGCTGAACAGCAGTGAATTAGGCATTAACTTTTAAATAAAACACGAGTTCACACACATGCTCACACACTCACCAACATACACACACTCTCGCCAACACACAGGTTCTTCAAGAGGGCGTAACGAAAACGAATCACTCTTTCTCTCCCTTTAATAAAGGCTTCAACAAGCAGAGACACTTTAATCAAGTAACGGACAGCTTGTGTGTATACACGTCTTCAACTTGTTTGAAAGAATCTGGACTCACAGTAAAGCAGCATTTAACATAACTCAAAGCTTGTTGCAGGCACAATATTAGCAAATATGTCATGCTGACAGCTTGAAATGACGCACCTGTGAAAATGCACTTTTGGTATTTTAATAACTTCTTTGAACCTGAAGTAGAATTAGACCAGCATCTGGATTTCTCCAAGCCCAGAACAAAAACTCTAGAGGTTGAGTCTGAGCTGCAGTCATGAGTAAATACTTTCGGGAGTGTGGATGGAAAAGCAGCACAAACTAAGCCTCGAGCTAAGATTACCAGGAAGCGTTCACCGGGGCCTCTTTTAAAGAAACCACCGCTTTCACTAAGAAGCACGTGTTCAGAAAACAGTCACTTTACTCAGTTCAACAACCCGACCAGCAGCTTGACAAAAACGACCCAAGGGTGCCAGGTGGACACTTCCTAGGCCTCCCATTTAAATACAGCACTGAGACACTTCATGGTGGAGGTGACACATTGTTAAAGCATATAAAGGCCATATAAATAGTTGTGATATAAATATATAAACTTAAAGATTTGCTTTGGGTGAAGCTCGTCCAACAGTAGAGCAGGGTTAGCTCATCTGTGGAAATAAGTCAAAATACTAAATGTTGCGCCTTTCCACATTTTTCCGGCTACCGCCCAACCACGTGGAGGCTCTGCGTGACCGGACTATTAATATCTTAACTTAAAGCTGCCAACTTTTAGGTTTACAACGTGTTCAAGTTAAAATATTTGCCCCGTTGGCCTTTTGCCTTGAAATATTTTCAGACTGACTGCTGTCACTGGCAGGTCAGGGTGGGTCTACTGAGCCAGGCCCAGATCTGGATCATCTCCTGCGGGGTCCTTGGGTGAACCAGCATTAAGCTCTTGTAGGCACAGGGGTTCGACCTGTACTTCTCCTCTATGTTAAAGGTCCTGAAGCCTTTGTGCTTTTCGGGGGCCAGCCCCAACTTACGAAGACACATACCCGTGTAGACATCATCTATTGGGTAGAGTGCTACGTGTTGAGACACGTTGTGCAGGCGAGCGGCGACGTCACCGGAATAAAGATACCCGCCTCCTCCTGCATACGGTGGGTACATTCCGATGTACATGCTCTCTGGGATAAAGTATTTGACCCGCTTGTCTCGGTGGGGCCCCGCGTTCGTGATCACATCACCCACAAACAAGTCACTGGCTTTGGACCCCGAAAGTCCCTTGAGAAAGTCCAGGATGCGGAACGTGTTGACAAAGACGTCGTCGTCGCCTTTGAAGATGAAGCGGGCGCTGGAGCAACGTGCCTGGATCCACTCCAGAAAAAGTACTTCTTTGACGGTCAAGTTGAAAAACGAATCCCGGAAATCCCATTGGATGATGTCTTTATGGTGGGCGTTCTCAAAACGCAGCATAGAAGACAGATCCGGGTGGTGGTCTCCGGCTGTGGCGTTACCGAGGAGGAAAATGGTAACCACCGTCCGATTGGCTATTACGCCCGCTCGTCCCCAGGACTGTCGGATGGCCTGGCGGCGGTCAAAGTGAGGCACCAGGGATTTGACAGCTAGAAGCAGGAAAGGTGGTTCCATACAGATATCTGGCTGGTCCTTCATGATCGGGTAGGAACGGCAGTGCATGTAAAGCAGGAAGTCCTTGAAGCGGCCTGGCAGGGAGTTGTAATCTTTCACCTGAGTGGTAACCCTGAGGTTAGGCTGACAGGGGTAGGATGTCAAACTGGTGTCGTTGACCCACTCGGGGAGGTCTGTGCGACTGCGGTTTGCCATGAAGATGTGATTATTGTGAAGGTCCTGAATCTGCTGCTGACGGTTCCAGTAGGACGAGCTGGGAACCAGTTTGGTCCAGAAGGGTTTGGAAGGGATGCGGACCTTATGACGCTCGCCTTTGTCTTGGCTGATGCTCCGTGAGATGATGATGAAGAGAAAGAAGTTAACCATGGCCACGGACACCACAACCTTAAACTTCTTCTTTGACAGCAGCGCCATGACGGATTCCTGCACCGGTCAACACCTGTGCAGACACAGAAGAAACAAAGTCTTTAGTCGTGAGCACAAACTAATCTTCAGGTTTTAGTGGACAAAGCAGACTATTTACTGGTTAGTTTAATCAAATCAGTGCGGTAACTTTAGGTTAGTGCAAACATGGAGAACAAACTGTTTATGGCTCGTTAAGGATGTAATGTGTCCATTTACAACTTCTCTCTTTGTTGAGAAGCAACAGGTGGAAGGAAAAAAAGGGAAGTGAATGAAGACAGTTTGGTCACAAAAACCATAACAGAAAGCTCACGTGGAAAGACTCATTTGTGCCAAAAACACATAAAACCACTTCACAACAGTCTATTGATCCAAATCCACTGCATGACTGTGGTGTGTGTGTGTGTGTGTGTGATAACTCTTTGCTTGTTTGGCAGGCACAGAAGCAGCAAGTGGTCAGAAAACACACAAGAACCAGCGTGTTGTTTACATTCATTTTGCATGGATGACTGTGCTTATTAGGGCTGGGTGATATGGACCAGAAATAATATCTATATATTCCAAAAGGTATTTAAAAAAGAGCCCCTTCTGAGTCGAATGTCACACGGGCACTTTTATTAACATTCAGCTGTAGATGTAAATGTGAAATTGCTCAAAAATAAACTATTGGCATATATTAAATAATAATAATGCTCCTCAAATAAATAAATAATATGCTTTTCCCTTCCATAACAAAAGACTCAAAGCTGTGCTATTAAACAGACAGAAAACAGAAAAGATACAGAGCAAAAATAGCAAAAGGCTGATATTCTCTAAAAAGACAGTCCCCAGTGACGAAGACTTCACCATCAGTATGTGTGGCCTCTGCTTAAGAAAGAAAGACGGAAAAAACTTAAACAACCCTGCATCTGTAATGAAACAGAGATCTGCTCTGTAACACCGAGGAGGTGGCGTGTACATATTATCACTATAATCAATTTAACTTCCAAACTCCATCCCCAGGCTCTGTGATTGTGTTCATCCTGTTTCCTTTCTTTAAGCAGAAGCAGCCGTCATCCATATTTATGTGTGCTCATGCAGTGTTCGCAGCTCAGAGATTGAACCGACTTGATAATTCAGACACATGCATGCCCAGACCAGTGCAAACTAAATACGATAAACCTATCAGAAAATCATCTGCTGTGTGAAAGCTGCACCCGAGTTCAGATTTACCACATTGACTGTCAAGGTGAAGCAACGTGCTCTCTGAAATCACAGCACTACAGTTACAGCATACAGCTGACAACGTGTTTACTTAATTGACTCACTATAACGTCAGAGGGCAATTTAATGGAAGATAAATATTTGAAGATTTATTGTCCTCTCAGCATTTGCCTCGTTTATTCAAACCAATAAGAAACGAAGACAACATGTGAGCCTGAATAGACAATAACATCCTTTCAGGAGGCCCGGCTGTGCCTCAGGTTTCTGTTTTGGCATGCCTTCCCTCTGAAAATGTCTGTATCTGGACTTCTTCCCCTCATTCTCTGGGCCTCTCACTCCCTTATTCCTGCCGGCCAGCAAAACAGCCACATTTACAGGATTTCCAAGTTATTGATAAACTACACCCTCTAGTCCTCAGGATAGGTGAACAATATGAGACTGTCAAACCCAAGCCAACGGGCCAGAGAATGAGCTCTGAAAACCAAAAACGAATAAACTTTGACCGTCTCCGTCAGAAAAACAGCTCTCCAAACACAGCAGAGTTCTTACGCCCTGTTGACATGAAAACAATCTGCTGGGAACCGTACAGTTTTTTTGCACCGTTCACAGGGAACTGCAAAAAAAGCGCTGTAGCTTCCAGGTAAGGCCATGAGATGGTGGTGTGTGTTTTGCAAAGTTTTTTTGTAATGTGATCTATTTTGTAATGTCGGTGATGCAATCTAGGTGAAGGTGTAGCAACTGCACACTTTACTGAAGGAGCACTGTTAAATTCAAAAAAAGTGAGCAGAGCACACAGCACTCGGGAATTCATCATAGTTATTGTTGCCGATCTACTCGCGAATGCGAACAAGAAGCACTCGAAGATGAAGGAAAAAGAGCCTTTTGTGGCACAGATCCATCTAGAAGAAATAAAACTCAAAGCTGAACCTGTGGAAGGGTCGGTAACAGTTTCCTGCAGCTGCCTTTTGGCTTTGGCCTCATCTACTGTATGTCTGCAGACATCTCACAGTGGAGGTTTCAGGTGTAATGGGCTTGTTTTTTTGTTTGACGGTATTTATGTTGAAGGAAATCCCTTTAACAAACTTGATGTTTGTGACGTTGAATAATCCTGTTGCAGCATTAAAGATTACCAAACTTGGGCTTTGTGTGCCGTTAACAACACACACTCGTAGGTTATAAAGTAGCAGTTTGTGTTTGAGCTGCTTGGTATCTGAAGACTGTTTAGGGTCTTTTGTTTAGAACCATTTGGATCTAAGGGTGCTACTCATTAATGGGTTTGGCTGCTGTAAGTGCTTTTGTCATTTATAAACACCCAATAATCTCCTCACAGAGTCTCTTTTGCTTTTGTTTGTTCTCAGACTCATAAGCTCTTTGCTCTCCTCTTTTTGTGCTGTTCGGACTTTGTAAAAAAAAAAACACACTTTTGCCCATTAAAAAGACTTTAATTCGGCTTTCACTTGTTTCCACCTGGTTGTGAATGTTTTTCTCTTTTCCCCCAGAGAGCAGAGGGCCGTAGCAGTCTAGCAGTTAAAAGTTATTCATATTCATTACACATATCAGAGTAAACCGTTTAAAAAGGGGAGCGAGTGCTGCCTGATCTGTGCCTTCACTCTTTTAGCACTGCTACCTGTATTCTTCCTGTCTCTGTATCGTGTTGCTCTCAGCCTCCTAGCAACAACTCTGCACTGCTGCGCTCCTGTTTACTCTCCTTTCCTACTCTGTATGCGCCGCTCACCCCCTCCCCACTTCTGCTCGTTGTCTTAAAAGTTTCCTCCTTTCCTTCGAATTTACTCTGACTGCAATACAAGATAAGAACACTGATTGGTGTTATGACAAACAGACAAGCACGGGCTTATGTCATTTGTTCTTCAATCCCCTCCTCTCACTTTTTCTCATGGATAATTACGTTTTCCCGTCCCCTCCATCTCAAACAAACAAGCTCACTTCTGGGAAACAAGTGGGTGGGTCGGTGGGGCAGGCTTCTTAAGAAGAAAGCTAAACAACATGTAGATGAAACCACAATTTCGGGAGCTGTAATTTAGCCTGAAGCTAAATCCATGCATACCTGAGTAAGCCTGGTGTACCATCTGCATCTGGTTTAAGACCCTAAAGTCAGCCACGGTGTTTTTAGTTCATTTAACAAGTGAATAAGGCGTGGTGGAGGGTTAAGATAAGTGTCACGCTTCCAGTTGTCAATTCAAAATTTGAGGTTTACACTTGCAGGGAAGCAGCACAGTGTACAAAGAAATGAGAGCACTGTGCATAAAGTTTAAACTCAAGTTTCAGTTCTTATACATCCAGACGGTGCTGTTACGGTAAGTTCAAATTCATTAAACAACACACGACAATGACCACAAAAGCATTTAACGTAGCACCGCCTTCAGGGACAAGATGAACACCAAGAAAGTCCCTGATGTTGTGATACTGTATCATACGTGAGACAAAGATCCTCAGACAGTGTAACTGACACCCTCTCCATGGTGGAACAACATACCTACTGAGTATTAAATCTTCTTGACTGAAAGAAAAATTATGACATTAAGCTAATCAATAGTGGTGTTAAAGTATCTTGTAGTTTTTCAGCTTAAAAACGTCTTTTTACAAGTGACTTTCTTAATCTTGAATAGAATTAAATGAAGAATAAAACTAAGCAAAAGAAAAAAGAAAGGTGTCTGGTCAGTACTTAGGCCCTGACTTTGGGGCGTCTTTGACCATAAAGCCTGCCTTGAAAGGGCAACCAGCCACTCCTGACATCGCCACAGGAGGTCTGTGGGTGACAATAGGGTGCAACAGCGCTCCTGCCCTGGCTGCGACTGCTGTGTGTTTTCCCTGTTTATCCATCTGTGTTGTTTCCTGGTAGTGAGAGTTAATCAATGCAACTGGGAGTACCTTGCCAGTCTCCCTCGAGGACTTAGGATCTCTCTCTTTACACAATACAACATCTTCCAGTTATCATTCAAACACTCTAACTACTAACCACTGACTAACAAGCCTATTACAG
>VUQK01026777.1:23177-42267 GCA_015106715.1 Bujurquina vittata
CCTATTACAGTTTTTGTATTCTTTTGGTTAATAATTTGTATATTCTGGTTTAAACAGTGTCTCTCGCATAAATTTTCATGGCTCATAAAGTCTTAATTATGCTTGGGTCCAAGTAGCTTAAATTTCATCAGACAGTGAATGCAAGGGTCCGTGCCTGCCTGCTTTTTTGTGACCTTTTTGACTCATCCAAACAATTTACAGTACAATGCACCAACTATGTATGCACAGACTTCAAAGTAATACTAGAAAAAGCAACACACCAAGTGACACCTGAATAGCCGAAACCATGGCTTCATTTTAAAGCTTGAATGGCGTCTCTAGCTGAAAGTATGCTGAAGTTATGCAAGCTCAAAGCTGAATGAATTTCAAGAATTTTTGAAGAATTCCCCATTCATTGTGAATGGGGCAAAAAATTCACAAAAAGCTGAATATTTAAAAAACTATAAAAGTTATGAACCGGAGAAGGAATAGCATAAATATCCTGAAGAAGCCGAACGTTTTGATACCGGAATGGTTTCTGTAGCATAAACGTAGCTGAAGTTATTACCGCTGGAAAAAATGGGCTTTAATAAATAATAATAAGAAAAATAAAGATACAAGAACAATACTGTGAATGCTTCACTGCGTTCACAGAATAACAGGAATCACTAGTCAGCTGTTGGCTCTCCAGCTGTTTGTGTTAATGATTGCAATAAAGTATAATCACAGCATAAGCTGGACCTTGACACAGGGATGCTCACCACAGGAAGTATGAGAGATTCCAAGTGATCCAGAGATAAAAATCAGCTGCAGACAACAGATTCTCCTATGGAAAACTTGGGAATTTTACTTCCTCTGGATCTTAAAGACCAAAGGCTTCCTTTAAGCTGCACTAAACAGAGAGTGAGTTTGAAGATTTAGGGATGTAAGAAAGTGCACCACAGAAAAGGAAAGGGTTGTACTTATTACACAATGAGGGGAAAAAAGTCACAGTTTAAATCATGTTTCATAACCACCGGAGGCCAACTGGAAAGCTGTGTGCAAGTGGACCTAACTGACAAATAGATTTCTTGATTTGATTAGTCTAAATCTTGCACACCGAGTTACCTCAAACCTTAATGTAGCAATGTATCATCACCACTTTAAGAACATATTTAGATCCAGAGCGCACATGCAGTACTCTAAGAAAAGGCAGCATCATTCAGATCCTATCAACATAGGAAGCAATGCACAGAAATTGAACAGTACTAAAAGCAATTATTACTTTAATACAACATCTCTACCATAAATTTATCACAGCTTTATCACATTTTTAGCTCTGCCAATTTTCTACTAAAGGAGTTCCCCTCATGTGTGTTATTAGGTTTATTATTTAGCCAAATCTTTTTGTTGTTGTTTTTAGATAAATATCCAATCTGCTGTTAACCTTTGGCCATTTTCTAGCCTCTATCATGAAGCTTGTGGTGATACCATATGGTGTCAGGTAACAAACAAGTCTGTGGGACTGTGATGAGATCAGTAATTTACCAGACAATGCCAGGCTATGTTTAACTACTGTCAAACATAGCCTGATAAACCTGACAAAAAGGTTCACTGAGGTGAGGGATCACCTGAAAGGGGGGGGGGGCATGAGACACTGGAGAACAATGAACAATGATAGGTTGAAGGGTTGTGTTTGTGTGTTGCTTATGCCCCTTTACAATGGGTACCAAGACTATTCTGTTTTTAGAGTGTTCCATTAGGTGGTAGTACCTGGTATCAGGTACTTTTTTTTAGTACCTACTCAGCCAGATGTGATTTTAACAGACTTCATGCCACTGAGCCAGGAAGTGAAAGTGATGTCACTAGATGAGTCATGAGGCTGATTCCTTAACAAGAATCAAACATGCTGTTTTTGAAACGCGACAATGAATGAAACCGAGTAGAGTCGAGTCGAGCCAAACAGGTGCTAGTAGAAAAGTGGTTTTAGTGGATCTTAACAGCTTCCATGATTGTGTTTGGATAGCTTTAAATACCATATTGTGTAGTGAACAGATGGTCAATGCACTTTCCTAAAGGCTAAACTTCGAAAGCATGTTTCAATTTAAACAAAGTAGTGCGTATAAGCATAATGTATGGATACACATCAAAATGAGTGACTTAAAGTGACAGAAAGGCAAAGAAATACGCTGCTTAATCAAAATGACATTTCAAAATGTGCATATTGTGTGATCCTACCTGTGCAGGTGAGTGGGCCTCCTCAGCTCTTGCTTTTTTGGTGGCTCCTCAGTACTTTTATCCCATACTTATACACACCCTCTGGGGACACCAGCCAATGGGGGAAGAGGGATCAGGAAGGGGAGGAGGAAGAGGAAGGGCTGAATCTGGAAATGAGACAAACAACCATGGTGTCAAAAGAAAAGTGAGAAACAGAGCACGATAAAAAAGGACTAGTTCTGCTTTTACATGGTTTTTAAAGAAGTCAGTATATGATAGCACTGATTTAAACAATGCATTTAATACATGAAGCATGTACCCCGAAGCAGGTTTAATTTTAAAAACAGAGTGCTCACTGTCAAAGCTTGAACCGGTCACTGCTTGCATTTAAAAAAAAAAACCAAAACTGACCACACAGCTGGCTAAAACAAAACAAGAAACACATTTTAATTAATTTTTGTAAAAGGTAGTAAAGTACAGAGTTCACATTGCTCCACCTCAGTCTGCAGCTTTTCAGGCCTAGAACCTGTCCGATTTGGCTGCTCTGCATTTCACCATTTGCTCAGATTAGTTCTCCACACTGACTCTCTGCTCAGTTCAGCTACACTCCCCCCGCTGCTCTGCACAGCCAGCAACCCGCCCGGTTTTCCATGTGTTTGTAATCTGCTCTGTCACGGCCCAATATTCCATTCAGCCTGCAATAATTATTCATCCATTCATCAGCTGAAAAGGTAATTAACACATAATGCTTGCCAAGGATGTTGGCCACTTACGTTGTAGGCTCTACAAAAGATTCCCCACAGAAGTCTTATGCCGCAGACCTAAGCAGAAGGGGTGCATTGCTAATCAAGATCAAGATAGCCAGGCTTTCTTTTCGTTAGCTGGCTTTGAAAAACCCCAATCAGAGATAGTGGGCATCAGGACAGTGGTTCAACTGAAGTTGTCATGGTAATCTAGCCAGATAAAAAGGGAGCCACTCAGCAGCTATGTTGAGTTAAAAGCAAACCCGTTATTCTTACTTTGTAGAACACCCCCTCTGCTCAGGTGTAGGTAATGTTTAGCATACAAAACCAATGATTATGAAATCACTGCCTCTCTAGGAATATAGTGTCACCAATTGCTCTTGAATATTTAGAGTGAAAAGCATTTTTGAGTTTCTCGATGAGAATCAATAAGAAATTCGTAGTCACATGAGGCAACTCTTTCTTTATTTTATTTCCCCTCTATTGTGCAGGCAATTTTATGATATGAAATTTGTTCTGTGCTGAAAGACAATGGATGAAACAGTCCCAAGCACACCAAACAACAGTCTATTACTTTAAAACATTATCAAATTATTCTTTCCAGTTGACATGTCAGACCCTCCCATGTCCTAATGACAGAGCTGTGATACTGACAAGTGTTTTAATTCAGTCATTCTTAATGGTGCTTTTCCATCCTTACTGACCAAAAAGCACACACATTCATACAACACTTTCAGGACTATATACACACTGTGCTTCTATCACAGATACACGCCATGACCCCCTACGTCAATAGTTACATTCCAGCTTTCCTGAGATTATAAAAATTAAATTACTGTTGCAAAAACTCTGGAGCCTGGTCACTCAAGTGGAGGTAAACATGAAACAGGCCTCACACATTCAGCAGCAACAGTGCAGACTATTATCACTATCTCACTGGAAGACGAGGTGAGAGTTCTTCGTGCTACAGAAACCAGACTTTGACTTGTTCAAGACTAAGAGTTACTTTCATTTTCAGAGATTATTTTGCTTACTCATATTTGAGCTCACCCAAGGTATTTTGTGCAGACAGGCTGCTGTATGCATGCCTGCAGAAATCATATCTCACAGCATTTTCAGTTTAACTGTGTATGGAAGCCATAAACAAGATCTTAGAGATTATGCAATTTGTTTTTTGTTAGATAACGGTCAGGAACAAAAAATGAAATATAAAAATACACCCACAGCATACTAAAGCTTTCAAAAGACAGTCATGTAGAAAGCTCCCTTTATACACACACAGTCTGGGTTTTGTTAATCATTAAACTGCTTGTGTGTGCTGATTAGATATGAGAGGACAGCAGATAGGAAGCATATGTAACCTTTCATTATTCAGCATGAACAAAATAAACTGAAAAAGCCACCTGAGGATGGCCAAATGCTTAAAATGGAGTTAGTCACCAAAAGGAATGCCTGACTTTTTCCATTTCCATTGCATTTTCCATTCCATTTCCAGACTTGTCATTGTGTTTGACCTTGTTCCTGGACATAAATGTGAGATGCCTGACGTGAATCGCCTGAGAAATGTACCTACACTTCGGCTGATGCGGATTGTAACAATTCTTTTCAGAATCAACGATTCCTCCCATGAATTTCTGGCTATTTTTATGCCACAATTGTTCACAACTGAGAACAACAATCATCATCTCAGTATAAGGAATAAAAATCATAGCATCAATATTAGGATTACAAATGTCAGTAAATTAGACGTATAACTTGAGGATCAAATGTTCGCACCCAAAAAAAAAAAGAAAAAAAAAAAAAGAGCTGACCTTAAAAAGTGAGGATCTAGGAGGGGGAAAAAAAGTCCAAGCATTTTATTTGTTTCTATTTTATTTGTTTTTACACAGAAAAGATGCTGCAGCCCTGGGAATTTCATGCATATCAAAAATGATTAATGCAAATTAAAAAAAATTTCAACCTCCCACTATCTACTCTGAGGGTCTGCAGCAAGAAAAATAAAATTTAGCACGGCTCGATTAAAAGAAGCTACTCCAGCCTGCATCCTTATGCACAACATATTTGATATGGGAGATTTTTTGCACCAGATGGCTTCATTAGCCCTCTCATGAATGAATTATTAAATTTTGATCACAGATTCTTTTTTATCCAGTGATTTTAGAGTACGATAAGGGTACAAAAATATGCTGAGAAACAATTTTTTTTCCTATCGCCATCCCCTAAGGAGATATTTTTTGTACACTACAGTGTACTCTGTACGCTTTCCTTAAAAACAACGAATTATATGGTAATTTGTTGAAATACTGTGCAAATCATGAAATAATATCCTAGTATACCTGAATAATCACACTACATTCATTACTAGTCTTTCCTGCCTGTAGCACCCGTACGAACCCTGATCCCTTTATAAACACACACACCATCCCACATCACCATGTAAATAGTCACTGAACACATACTCTCACCCAGTAAGAGGTTACAGAACTCAGGAGCCACATTACATTACATTACACTGATGGAGGGGATAAATTAGGGTATGGCGACGAGATGGATTGATTGATGAATGGATAAGGAGGATGGAAAGAGGCATCTCCTCTTGTAATTATCTCCTGAAATGAAAGTTGGTGAAGCAATCAGGGCACACAAACACAACACACTGCAAGCAGGTGTACTTGGTTCTCCAGTGACAGCTCTCATCACTGCACCTCATGGCATTTGTCATGTTGAGCTTGAGGCAGTTTTTTCCAGATGCATACCGGACCTCAAGAGGGACCTTGGCCACAGCTCTTCACTTCACTGGTGGTGAAATGGCCCTGGGTCTGCCTCGGGAGCGAATCGTCACAGAACCTGCATTGATCAGAGCACGAGCTGTTGATGCCTTTAACTGCAGGAGATCTTTTGCTTCATTCCCAGACATCCTCCTGTACAGGAACCAGGCATTCACAACTGCGATATCCATTATGGTCTTTGGACCTTCAGCATCTTCTTCTCCTTCTTGCTCCATCTTTCTGCTTCATCGGTTGGAGACACACCAGTGCAGGAAGAGGCCATATGGATAACTGAACTTTCCATCCAGCGTGTGACTGTTATGTTTTGGGCACTCATCACAACCGAGACGAACCCTCTTCCCTCTTTCTTCAGCTGCTTTTCTGTTTTTAGCTTTTCCTGTGCTCCATGGAGCCTGTTCTTCCGGCATGTGCCATTGCCAAAGATGCCTTGATGCTTCAAAGCCTGGAGGAGGGGAATGGTACAAAAGAAGTTATCGAAAAACACCTTGTGGTTTTGGTCCTGCAGACCCTCACAGAGGCGCATCACGACATCTCCAGCCATTCCAAATTGGTTTATTTCTCCTTGTCCACCAGATGGACCCTGGTATGGTTCGAAGCTATACATGTAGCCAGAGGACCCATCTCTCACCCAAACCTTCACTCCCCATGGCTTCAGCTTTTTGGGGATATATTTGAAGGGTATCATCATCTTGTCCAAGGACTGATACTCCTCTGGATCAAGCGATGTACTGAATGTGCCCTGGAGAGCATTCGGGAATCGTCTGATCTTCACAAAGTTGTCTGCATTCTCGGGGTCAATGGAGTAATTGTCCACAAAGTTAAGATATTTCATGATCTTCTCAAACCTGTTGACTGCCATGGCATCGGCAACCAAATCAAGACGAAGTCCTTGCTCTGACAACCAGTACATCCTTGCTCTTGGGTACCTTATGTAGGACATAACATTCCCAGGAATGTTTTGAACTCTTCAGTAGGTCAGTCCCAGATTCTCATTTACTTTTTGGACAGCATACAGGTTGGTATTGAAGACAATGTTGTCAATAATTTCTTGTGTGAAAAGAAGTGAGAAAAAGTCTATTGGATCCCTTCCCTCTACATTTATCTGGCTCTCTCCTAAGAATGTGGGCAGATCTCCAAACTCATTATCCTTAACTTTCCATCTATTTCTGAGACTCTTTCCTTTTCCTTTCTTCCCCTGAGCTTTGGGTGGTGGTGAATTCTCAGCTTTCTCAGCCTCATCTTCCTCTTGACTCTCATTTTCTGCCTCATGTGCCTCACTTTCTTCTTCCTGACCCTCATATTTTTCCTCCTGTGCCTCATCTCCCTCATCACTGTCACTCGTGGTTACTCTGCTGGCACCTTTCGGTTCTGGCGTCCAATCCTCATCATTGCCACTATTACCACACTCCTGCCTCTTGAAGCTCAATAAAATATAAAGGAACAAACCATTTTCAATGCATAAAATATGAATTGAAAGTGGAGACATTCAGTGACGGCTAGTTAGAACACAGTGAAACTAGCAAATGCAATTGGCATGTAGACATGGTCAATGCATAATGGTCACTACAGTGTACACATGGAAAATTAGTATTTTCTCCAAATGTAAAATCAATACTGAGATTTTTTTTAAAATTTGATTTATTTTTCTTCCTTCAATGGATTATTTTTATAATATATAAGATGCACGCCGGGATATCAAAGCTGCCTGATCTCCTTTTGTCTACGTCAGCCATCTTGGAATCAGTGACCCTCGTAGCCCTCTCAAAGGATTTTAAATTTGCATTTTTTTTGCATCAAAGGGTGAAATAGCACTAACTGGTGTTAACTATGTGGAACAGTGCCCAAGATTTTATGCATTTGAAGAGATTAACAACTTTTAATCAGCTGTACACTGTAGTGTCATCCATGCATGAAAGGGTTAATGCCACATAATCACTTCATTCCATTCATTTTACCTACATGATGGATGAGAATAAAACTTGTTGCAAAGTACTCCACAGTTGTCTTTATTTCCCCTGAGATATTCTGCATACAGTGCAAGCTTTGCCACTTTGGAAAAAAGATATTTTGTCCATTATGCTGACCGTTTTCCTAAAACCTTTACTACTCATCGTGTCTAGTCGGCACATATCTTTGACCAGTGGAATATGATTTATTGGTGATTTCTGTTTGCCTTTGTGAGCTGATAAACACACACTGACTCATTGTGAAACCTCACTTTTGTGGATGTCTGAGTTGATGATGGATAATTCTCATTAGCAACTGCAGTTTGTGGTGTCTTTTCAGACGATTGAATAAGTTATGCTTGCTTTAAGCTTGAGCGGGGGTAGCACAAAGGCAGCCGGCGGCCAGTCATGGATTGCCCATCTACCTGCAGAGAGTGTTTGTAAATGGAGGCAGTGGAAAAAAAATATGTGGTATCCCCAATCTATGAGCTACTCTTTCATGAGCTATTGTTACTCCATCAGCCAGAGAATGGCATTATAACATAGAAAGAGCTAAAGCGGAGTGGTGAAACCACTGAGAAGTGTCCACTGCAGCCACTGTCTATTCTTTAAATGATGTATTTTTTTTTCTTTCATGTTTCTTTCATGCTTCTCCTGGTGAATTCCACTGTTGCTCCCATCCTTACTCCAAACAGTGGATGATGAACCACTTTGAGAGATTAGCTCTTCATCTTCTGCTGTGGCAGACATTTGATTTTTGTTCTATATCTGTTCCTGAACATAGTGTTATTTGTCCGCTGTAGTTCAGGAAACTTCAGGCTGCATGGTGCGGGGGAAGCCATGACTGGCACGTGGGCAGGTGCTCAGTTACAGCTTGATTTGCTTTAGATTTCATTTTAACTGGCAGAGCTTGTATATGAGCACGTGACTGGCCATCTCCAGGACACCAAAACGTTATTTTCTGTAATTTTCTTTCCCCAATAGAAAATGTTCCATGAGGATGTGGTCCAGGTGGTGCGAAAGAGGCTTGAGCAAGAGGAAGATCTTCCAGAGGAGCGGAGACCTACTGCCTTGGCACGTTCCTACTACTTAAAGGTGCTGTATGGCCAAAAAGGCATGAAGTGGACTGTGATAAAATTACTCAGGGGAAGGGGGGGGGGGGTGCAAAGTGTCGGTAACGTTTATAATTACTGAATGATTTTTTTTCTCTTTAGCTTCTCGAGGAGGTATTTAATTGGTTCAATAGCCAAGACCCAAAGGTGTGGGACCCTTGTACCAAAGACTTGCCAGTGTGAGTAATTTTCTCATTCATGTGCATGTGTTTACTTGAAAATTATGGACCACTGTTTACATTTTCAACATTTTAGAAGGTAAAAATATGAGATACTCCATCACAGTTAAGTATTTAGATTGCTGTAAACCTACGAGTATGCATCAGAAGTTAGCGCATCTATTTTAACTGTGACTTAAGTATGAAATTATCTACAGTTTGCCCTCATGTAAAATTTAAAATAGTTTAGATTTACTGTATTAGAAATACAGACCATGCAACCAGGCACTGCACTTTTCATTACCAAGATTCAAATTTTTGATTTCTTTTTTTTAATACTTTGCATGTTTACCTTTATCTTTGATGACAGAGTTAATCTTTGTCAGCAATTTCTAGAGGGAATTTGTTTTTCCAGGCACTTTTTGCTGGAGATGCTGTGTTGTTCTGTCCTTCTCCATAAAACAACCCAAAAGTGTTCTATTAAATTTATGTTACATGTAAATTCACCACTGTGACACATCTGTATTGCTAGGTTTAGGTTATGATTATTTGTAAAAGCACTTAAAAATGATGCAGTTATTCAGAAGTGATACAATATAGCTGGAAATACTTTTAAGTATTATATATTGTATTAGGTAGTGATAGTTAAGGGATATTGTCCATATTTTTTTCTCACTTTTGATGTATACTATATATGAAAGTGCAAAGCACTAAAAATTGATGAGCTTTTGAAATTTTGAATTCTCTTTTCAGGGGAATGTTGTCCCAGGCTGTTCATCCTCCCACAACAGAGCATGTTTATGCCCAGTGGCAGGAGAGGGAAGAGCTCTCATCTAGAGCTCCACTGGGGCTCCTGCAGGAGGACAATGGCCAAAGCTTTGATATAAAGGAAGAAGAGGCACTTTCTCCAATGTCTAGGGAGCCAACAAGCCTAAACCACTTTAAAAGCAGCAGACTCAAATTCAAAGGTAGTGTTCTGAGTTCAGGAGTAAATGCTCCTTATTTTAAAGGGTTGGTTTCTTCCTCTAAATACTTGTGTATTTACACAGGAAAAAGAGGTCGGCTTTCAAAAGCTGATCTAGACACTGGGTGGTCTAAAGATGATGAGAGACAGTGCTCTTTGTGCCAAAAATATGGAGACCTCAAACCGAATGTAGGTATTTCACTAAATGTTAAAATGAACAGTGGTTCACAGAATATTGTAAATCCAGTAACTTTTTTTTTTTTTGTAAATTCTGCTTTCCACTTTGATTCATTTCATATTAAACTTTTTTGTTTCACTCCGTAGGAAGCAGGCAGGTTACTGTACTTGGGCCAAAATGAGTGGGCACATGTCAACTGCTGTCTGTGGTCCGCAGAGGTTTTTGAAGAGGACAATGGCTCTCTGCTACATGTACACAGTGCTGTCACAAGAGGGCGCTTGATGGTTAGTTGTTAATCAACCTGATTAATTGAAAATTGCTTAAAATCTCAGGAGTTAATTAATTACACGTACTGGCAATTCTGTAAATGAAGTCCAGCCAACTGATACTAAAATATTAGTGTTGTTCACCATAATTCTCTTTAGCGATGTGAACGTTGCAACCAGTCGGGTGCCACTGTGGGCTGCTGCCTGACATCTTGTCAAAGCAACTATCACTTCATGTGTGCCCGCTCCCGTCAGTGTGTCTTCCAGGATGATAAAAAGGTCTACTGCTACAAACACAGACATCTCATCAGTGGCAGGGTAACTTCTGCTCTTGCACATTATCTCGTTCAAGATTTTAAAAAAAGATTTTTTTTCTTAAAAGATTTTTATGAATTTAAATCCTTAGAAACTGTCTTTTTTTTTTCTTCTCTTTTCTTTTTTTTATACAGATGATAACAGGTCAGGAATTTGAAGTAAATCGCAGAGTATATGTTGATTTTGAGGGGATTAGTCTCCGCAGAAAGTTCTTGACTGGGTTGGAGCCAGAACTGATCAATGTTATGATCGGTAAGCAGATTTCTTTTAGTTGACTTCTTGTTTGATTCCTTAAAGGCGTTCACTAGTATCGGCTTTTGTTAAACGCGTTATTGGTGTCCACATTGTTACTTCACAGGTTCCTTGCAGATCGAAAAACTTGGTGTGCTGACAGAACTTTCAGCCAGCAAAGGAAAACTGTTTCCTGTTGGTTTTCAGTAAGTTGCATTTTCTCCTTTTAAACTTTGTAATTATATAAAGAAATTATATTTGTAACGTGGAATGAAAAGCACTCTTACACTTTTTTCTTCCCTTCCTTAATAAGGTGTTCCCGCTGGTACTGGAGTACGGTTAATCCATTGCGCCGGTGCAAATACACATGTACAGTCCGAGAGGTCCGGCCCATTGTCCCGGAGAAGCCAGTTGAAGAGATGCCAAACCAGGGGGATAATCACACCATTGCTCACAGCCCATGTCCAATACCTGGTGTGTGTTCTACTTCTGAAAACTACAGTGCCTCAGGAAGTGATTTACTGCAAATTTGACAGATAAAGATAATATAACATTTGTGTCAATCTTTAGAATCTGAATCTCAAGACACTGACGCGACAGAGTCCCACCCCCTAGTGGAGGAAAACTTAATTCCAGTTCCTCAACTGAAGTCTGACCATGGTGCAAGGCCAAAGATTCCCCAACCCAGGAGACCAGCTGGAGGAATGTCCCGACCTCTGCCTTCCCCAGGTACACATGAATTCTAACCTTTTCTTGTAAAAAAATAAAAATCACAACAGAAAAGATAAAGCCACAGATTAATTTTGTTTTTCCCTAGGAGTAGCCCAGCCCCATCACATACTCACCATTAGTGATCTAGAAGAGACTCGACGAGTTCGTCGCCACAGTCCACACTCACAGACAACAGGCTTGCGCAATCACATGTCCCCCCCTCCTTTGGGTCCCGTAACTGGATCAGTTACCCTTCGCACTGGAAAAACTTCCCTCCCTACTTCCCCACTATTCCCAATTGGTGCTACAGACAGCCTGATAAATTCTTCATCATCCCGCCCAGTTGGAGTAAAAAGTGCTTCTTCAGTCCGATGCTCTGGGAGTACAACCCACGGTAACTCATCATTCTTTCCTCAGTCTCCTTGGCAGGACAGTGCAGGGAACTTTCCTTCTGCGAGTCTACCCTTCGCTTCAACGGTACAACATTTACCCAGAAGTCGAATGTCATTTGATCTAAGCCAGTCTGATTCAGTTGAGGTCCCACACAACTTCTTAGCTTCGCCGGAGCCTGAAGATGTCTCTCCTGCAAATGGTACATCACCCCAAGAGGACTTGGACCAGCAGAAAGATGAAGAAGAGTTTCCCTACAGTTCATTCCACAAGGATCCCAGCTTGAGTCTGGGGCAAGAGATGCGGACAGAACTTGAAATTGAAGAAACACTCCTGAATGAGGGGGTGGCAATGAACTGTGGGGGGCAAATAGTGGTAGAAGGTGACGATCAGGAAGAATTTTGGGGACCAGCCCAAGAAGTTCACAAAAAGAAGATCCTTGTTGCCAGTTTGCCACGGTCTGCAGCCGCAGCCAGGGATGACCTGGGAAACACATCCTCAGATGAAGATATGGAGCACTATTTTGACTTCTCACGCACAATAGTCAGCTGCCCAGGATCAAAAGATCATTCCAAGTCTCCTTCCTCTCCTTCCTCCCGGCCTATGGCTCAGCTGGATGGGGTAGATGATGGAACAGAGAGCGATGCAAGTATAGCAACCAGTGATAATGCTCAAAATGATGGTCAAACCCAGATACAAGCCAAAAAACAAAATAATAATGTTCCTGACTTTCAAACTGCTAACAGCACACAGCCCCCCAAAACGTTGTCTGATGAGCAAACAGATTCTTCCTTAGTTACCAAGAAAGACCCTGCTGATAGTTCAGCTCAAGATGCACCTAAATTTTGTGATACCAGTCAAAGCTCTGAAACGTCTTTAGTAAACCAGGAGACCATGCTTTCTACTCCAATTGATAATATTCTGCCTAACTTAACTACAAATGTACCTAAAATGTCATATTCAGCGCAGTTGTTGGTAGGCTCCAGTTCAGGACTGGCTACTGAAACACCTCTTCTTCTTGAGAGATGCGACGCTAGTCCACAGTTCACTGAAATGCTACCTGTGCTACAAGACACACCACTTGAGGCGCAACAGTCTGAATCTTGTAAATCCCTGAACTCAGAACTTGACTGCAGCAACTTTATATCACCACCTGAGGGGGCCGGCGGGCTGATGAACCATTTAACATCTACTACTATGGAACCCCAACTAACTGGTTCTGCTGATAATAGTCAGTGCTCGCTGTTGGGTCTTCTTCATCCCTCCCCTTTAATGTCAACAGATGTCTCAAACTCCTCTCAAGGACTTATAGACCCTCTCCAGATGTATTTGCCTGCTTTCAGTCAGCCTCCACTAACAAGCATTACACTGCAGCCAGTGACAGCTGCACAAGAGTCAGCAACTTTACCATCCCTGGAATCTGCTAAACTGACAACTCTTAGTCCTGTTGCAGATGTGACACAGACACTGCTAAATGTTGCACCTCAGAATGATCCAGGCTTATCAGCTACTGTTTCTCTACCTATGTACGCCACACAAACGCAGCCACTGGGCTCTACAGCTGTCACCATTGTTTCCTCCTCTGCAACAATATCGCCTCTTCCTGGACTTTCAACACACTGTTCAGCTGCTCCCACACCTGTGCAAACCACCTCAGCACCGATGATCTTAAATGGTTACAGCTCTTCATCTGTGCAGAAGGAAGCTACAGCTAGTCACACAATCTCCATCAATTTCTCGACACCCAGGCCAACTGTCGAACCTCAGCAACCAGTGGTACCCCAGGCATTACCCGGTCATGCCATTCTTACTGTGAAGGAGGTGGGAGGTCCAAATGTAGACCCTACACCACATGTACTACTGGTGAACCGCCTTGGGCAGATCTTTGTGAAGAATCCAGAAAGCAACACTTTCCAGCTTCCCACTCCCAACTCCCCTTCCTACAACTGTGTCACTCAGATTGCCAGCCTATTGCAGAGCAACGCACTGTCTGCCACACTGGCAGCAGCTGGTAATATGACTGCTCCAACACCTGTGGCCAATGTAACGACAGCAGTTCCTCCTCTAACCATACCGGCAGTTCAGAATCAATCTACCATTACGCAGCTGCTTACCCACAAAAGCAATGATGCAACGCAATTGGCTAATGCAAAAAAGTCAAGAAAAACCACAAAGACGCCAAAAGATGAAACTGCCCCAGATTCAAGAAAACCAAAGAAGAAGAAGGAATCCAGCACATCAAGAAAATCAAAGTCCTCCAAAGCCTCAGGGCAGCCTCCTCTGCCATCTGAGAATCCCCCCATGAATCCTGCTGAAAGTGCCCAGGCGATTATTAATCAAGCAATGGCGAGTAACTACACCCCCAAGTGGAGTGGGCTTCGAACAATGAGCCCTTCTTCACTAGTTTTGCCTCCTGGTCTGTTAATTGACCCAGAGCCTCCAGAGTCACCCTGCTCTCCATCACCACCACCAAAACCAGCCCCTCCACCCCGTCCTCGCACCCATGTCCGCATGAAAAGAGTGTCTTCACTTTCAGACCGGATTATCACAAAGAAATCTAAGGTTGACTTCCTGCAACCAGAGCCCATCATTGAGGATGAGGAGCGGCACAAACCAGCCTTTCCAAGCATCTCCAGCAGGGCCTCAGGAGTTCGTATCAAGACCCCCACAGTGAAAGGAGTATTGAACCTGGACGAGTTAAAAGAGGAGCATATAAGTGATTCTGATAGCTCAGGGTAAGTTTTACCCATCTCAAGTAGAACTGGAATGAAATTCCACTGAATTTTTTAAAGTCATATTTTGTCATTTTTATCTGGTCATCTTGTATCAATAAATCATTTATTTAAAGTATTCATTACTCAGCCAACTCTATTCTTAAATACAGTCCACTGTAAATAAATTGTTGTAATAGCTTTTAAATCATTTAAATCTGTTTAAACTGAAACCATTACAAAGGAGACTGTTTGCAAAGGAGAATGTTTTACATTTGAATTTAATTTGAAAAGATATTCTAATTTTGAATTCACTGCCACCAGCATGTTTGAAATATCTGGGACAGATGCAGGTTTATCACTGTGCTGCATCACCTCTTTGAGCTAGATGCTGCAAGCATTTGGAAACTGAGACCATATTACTATAGTTTTGAAAGTGAAATGTTTTCACACTTGTCCTTGATGTCAGATTTTAGCTCCTCAAAGACATCCTTTGGATGTTGCTCCAAAATCTGTATACACCATTCAGTATTTTATTCAGTATTTAAGGGTGCCTTCAATGATGTGCAGTTTGCCCATGTCATGAGCGCTAATGAAATCTTGTACCACCTCAGATAGTGACTTATTAAAATCAAATGTCAGAAAAACCAGTGTTCAAGTGCATGAATTGTTTTTAAAAAACGTCTTGTATATACTTTTTTTTCCCAGATCAGAGCCTTGGAGTTTCATGTCTGTGGGTGAGCAAAGCAAACAGCAGGTCTGGGAACCAGTGGGACACAGCACCCTGACTGACTGGAAGAGATATTCTGGTATTCTTAAGTTAAAACAGCGTAATTTCATGATTTCCAAAATATTAGCCAGATTTTATATGTTGCTGATTAATGAACGGGACTTATTTTTCTTCTGTGTTCTTTAAATGTGTTGAAATTCTCTGACATTTAAGAGCTGTATGGCTTATATTCTGTTAGGCACTGCTTCTACCTCAGACGAGGAACCACCTCCATCTGACAGTGATGATGGATATCCGACTAATAGAGACCAGCCACACTTACGATTTGAGATAACCAGCAATGATGGTTTCAGTGTAGAGGCAGACAGCATTGAAGGTAAGGCTAATGTTTCATTTGAAAGACTTGTCATGGTGATTTTCTTGCTCTTCACAGTCATTGTGTTTACCTAATGACATCTAATTGTCAACTCTCCCTTCAGTGGCTTGGAAAGCAGTGACAGACGGGGTGCAGGAGGCTCGAGCAATTGCAAGGTTGAGGCCTCTGACGTTTCAGTGGCTCACCAGTGCCCGTGTGCTGGGTCTGGTTCACGACACAGTGGTGTTCTTGCTAGAGCAGCTTCAAGGAGCTCACCGTTGCCAACGCCATACTTTCCGTTTCTTCAAACAGTTCAGCCAGGAGGATGATCTACCCGTTAACCCCAGTGGTTGTGTCCGCTCTGAGCTCTATCTTAGGTATGTTTACCCTTTCATTCCTACTGGGGGTCTGTAAGTCTGAAAGATGATGCTTATCTTCATCTAGAAGTAACATTGTTTTTCTTTGTTCTAACAGGAAGTCTACATTTGATATGTTCAACTTCCTGGCTTCTCAGCACAGACAGCTCCCTGACATCGGGCCTTATGATGATGAGGAAGACGAGGTTCTTTTAAAGTCCACAAGGTTAGACTTCATTTTAGTTTTCCTGGGTTATAATGCAGTCTTAGGACGTTCGAGCCACTTTTCTCTGAACCAAAAGCTGCAACATTTTATTTAAACTACCCACAGCACTTTAAAAAAGAAAAAAAAACAAAATATGCTTCCTTATAAATATATTGACTGTTGACACTGTGTTCTAGTGTGTCACAAAATACTGTGGTTGATGTTTTGGGTTCATTAATTTCTGCTCCCTTTATCAGACGGGCTACCAGTTTGGAGTTACCCATGGCCATGCGCTTCAGACATCTGAAAAAAACATCCAAGGAGGCAGTAGGAGTGTACAGGTCAGCTACACTTGCAACTCATTATTTCTACATTAGACAATTTTATGCATCACTTGTAAAATTTTAACAAGTGGCTTAAAATGTAACAGGCAGGTGACAGTACCCAAGATGATTTTAATAATTTACAATTATTTATAATGCCAAAAAAAACATTACAACTATACAATATCTGGGCAGCCAGTATAGGCGCAAACAAATAACAGATTAATAGAATCATACCAAAACAATGACCTACCCAGAACAAAGCTAACATACAATGTGAGGTCTGTTGTTGCTAACAGATGTTCGACCATCTGTTTTAGATTTGTGCTAGTAATTCTGAAGAGAGAACTGCACTTAAAAAAAAAAGATTTCCCTGGCCAGACATGTTGGAGACAGCCAGTCCTATAATAACTTGAAAAAGAAAAAAAACTATGAAAAAAATTGTTTAGTCTGGCTTTATGTCAGCCTTTCTTTTACATGACAACTCATTACTACTGCAGGGTCACACTGTGACCTCACTGCACTTCCAGTAAAAATGGAAAAGGATGGGAGGGGAATCCTGCAGCACTGAAAACTGTTGAAATCCAGTGACTGCTTTGAGGGGCAGGGATGCCAGGCAAACAAGACGAAATGTTTCATATATTTATTTACATTACAAAACAGGTATATCGTAATCCAAAAATTGAAAGCCAAGTAAATATTTAACCAACAAAGATCCAAATAATCAACTTTAGGTAGATATTTTGGGTACAACCCTTGTTTAAATACTGTACCTGTGTTTGTATGCCAACTTTTATCATTTACTAATAAGAAACAAACCAGAGCTTCATGTGAAGGTAATAGGTTATATACAAAAGAAATGGACAAATTAAATTTTGACTCGTAGCAGCAATATAATGTATAAATATGACATTGTATGGCTTTTTAAATATATTTTTATTGTATAGACTTTTTGCGAAATCCATCCAAAATTGTCATCTGCCAGTCTCCATCACTGGCTTTGCTTTGTGAATCCTTGCAAACTCCTTCATGTGACCTAATCAGCTCTCACCTTCATAAACTTGCTTTAGGTCTGCTATCCATGGTCGTGGTCTTTTCTGCAAGAGGAACATTGAAGCAGGAGAGATGGTTATTGAATATGCAGGAATCGTCATTCGCTCAGTGCTCACTGACAAAAGGGAGAAGTACTATGATGGGAAGGTTTGTTGGACTTTCATTTGTTTCACATTTACCTTACAAACTGATATGTGGAGGGGAGGTTATGGTTTCACCCCTCTGTGTTTGTCTGTCTTGTCTGTTAGCAATATAAATTGAGTTTTGAAGTTTTCCGTCATTATTGATGAAACTTTGAGGAAATATTCCTTAGGGACCAAAAACAAAAAACTGGATTTAATTTAGCAGGTCAAAGGTTAAAAAAGAAATCTCACTGGCAAAATTTTTAAATTCATATCTCAGTGAATTTTTCATCTCATGAAATTTGGTATAAACAGTTGTTGATAAGTCATTGTCTCTTTCTATTTTAAGTTAAAATATTCACAATAATGCAAAGTGAACTACAGACCCGACACAATAATAACACACACAATTCATTTAGTTTTTCTTAGAGGATGCTGTTATTGCACATAAACTGAATAAAATCTACCTGACTACACATGCGATTATCCGTTCATGTGGATCTCATTTATTAAATAAAAATGTAAAATCATATTTTACAGTTTTTAAAAGCCAATAAAATTTCTAGTCTTTGTGATCTAGTAATTTATGAAGGAGTATGACAACATTTGGTAGTTTCTATTGCAGCGTGGTATTGGTGCATAGAAAATCTGGGTTTGGCACTCTACTGAGTGCCCTAGTTTTCATTCTGGTTTTGGTCCGCTATTTCACAGTAACTTATGGCTGAAGCGGAGAAAGTTTGAAGGAACAAACGGGTTTTATTTCCGCCTCCGCAGGGTATCGGATGTTACATGTTCCGCATTGATGACTTCGATGTGGTGGACGCCACCATGCACGGGAATGCGGCGAGGTTCATCAACCACTCCTGTGAACCAAACTGCTACTCGCGGGTGATCAACGTGGAAGGTCGGAAGCATATTGTCATCTTTGCTCTTAGGAAAATCTACAGGGGGGAGGAACTCACCTATGACTACAAGTTCCCGATCGAAGATGCCAGCAACAAACTCAACTGCAACTGTGGGGCCCGGCGATGTCGTCGTTTCCTCAACTGAGAAATTTCTTGGATCAACAGGGGGAGGATCCTGTTTACTAGTAAGCCTTAAATTATGGTGGCACTGGATTGGACTTGACGAGGCTGCCAGTCAGTCTGCCCAGCAGGGGGGAAAAGCCACTATGAGACTGGTCAAAAACAAATGGCTAGTAAGAGGTGATGGCCTTTTTTTTTTTTTTTTTTTTTTTTTTTTGTTTTGTGAGATGGG